>JAOWBC010000711.1:15705808-15716296 GCA_028566105.1 Hypoplectrus providencianus
TCTGTACTTTCTGTTGCATTTACCTCCTCGTGTACTTCCTTTCCAGCCCCTCCATGTCCCCTCTTCCTCCCCTGCATGCATATTGGTGTTATTTCCCCACTACCTCTCCGCCTGAACCTTATTTTTATCCATCCATCTTTTCCTCCCTTATTTAATGAAAGCCTCTGGTACTGGGTTAATCCAGTAGTGGAGTGTTCTCGGTGTCTCCCTCACTTCATTTCTCTGTATCTCGCTGCTCATCCTCCATCTTTACATTTCTCCCTCGCCCTCGACTAATGGAAGTCCCCCGCTATCTTTGTAATCCAGTGTCTCTCTCCCTCCACCTTTCTGTTGCTCTTTCTTTTCCTCTTCCTCTCTGTAGACTAATGAAAGTCTGTGGTGTTGGTCTAATCCCCTGGCTGTGTGCTCACAGCCTCTTTGTTGGTCAAATCTGACTAATGCCCTCCGTCTCACTCCACAGCACAGGAGCCTCTTACCTCAGCTCTCATGGACACACTCACACACACACACATTTCACACATCACAGATGCCTTGGGAAATAATATATGTATGTCTGTCTCTAAAGTGAAGTGACAGTGAATGAGTCTCTGCACACGCACAAACACACGCAGGCACACACACATCGGCACCCCCGCATGACCTGCCATTGTTATTTATAAAGCCCACACACACAGTGCAAAACACAAATTAGTATCCGTTTGTAAATTAATGCTGTCAACTTCAATTTTCATTTAGCATTGTTGCTTAGTGTATAAGCCTGACTAGCATGGAGCTATTTCAGTACAAGATGAGTATTTCTAAGGTTGGAGGCAGAGAATCAGAGAATAAGACAGTCATACCGCAAGCAACAGCAGGATTTGATGCTTTTTTGTTCATAAAGTATTTTCAAGCCAATTGTGTACAACAAGAGTCTGGGTAAAAAGATGTTCATGAGTAAAGCTATATATTAACGTGAGATTCTCTGTGTTCAGATTTTGATTTATGACATGGATTTATCGTACGCTGTACAATAGGAACTATAACGTCATCCAGTGATTTGATTGATTTTTTGGATCTATGTGATGTATGTTTGTTCACTACATTAGTTTCAGTCCACACATTTAGGTAGAAAATTCATCAAGATTAACAACTTTTCGGACTTTCTCCAACTAAAACCTTTTGTTGTTTTCATTAAAATTGTAGCAGCACAAACATAAAATTGTTCTTTAGTTCCCCGTCCACTTCAGCAAAACTTTGAATTTGCTTTTAAGCATGGAAGGGCAAAAATCATCAATCAGATTACTACAGTCATCTAAATATTAGTTATTAATACATTTATGGGCTTCACAGATTCAACAGATTCAGGTAAAATCTCAGCTGCCTGGTGTAGCATAATAGTTTGTAATTCAAGCTTAAAAGCAGCATATCGTAGCTTTAACTGTGCGCTGTGTGAAATCAACATCCCTGTTTTTTACTTGAAAAGAAAACTCCTCGCTATGTGAATAAAAACCAGGCAAAATAAAGGAGCCTCGCTTCGCCATAAAGTCCCAGAAAGCAGTATGTCACAGAGGTCACTGTGTGGGCACTGCAAATGTTTGGCTCTGCTACAAGGCCCACTGCTAAATCTTTGCATCCGTGAACTGCAGTCAGCATTGATTTGACCCCAACTCACCTGCGTTGTAGTAACACTGCATCTATGCAGCAGACTGACCCTGACACCCACGCTAAGGCCAAAGTGGATCATTTTCAGTGTCAACGTCATCAGTTATCGCCATAACTTCATTCAGGCAGTAAAGCAGGCTGACCCTCGGATGACTGCTCCATTACAGGGCAGCCGGTGACCTCGTGGAAACCCAGTCATCCTCTGTGATGTTAATGGCTTGTATTGATGTACTGATACTCTAACTCACATGCAAATGTTTTAGTCAATGTTCCTTGGTAATGCGGCGCGACCTGTCAGAAATATGTGCACATGATAAATACAGTATGTGCTGCATTGTGTTTCATATATTGATTATTTTTCTCTTTCCACCATCTTTCCTGTGCTCGCTGCCAGCAGCATAGCATCATTGACTTTGGATCATGATGCGGTTGTGTGTTCCTGGGAGGAGTGCAAATGCATGTGTGTGTATGAGGGAGCACAAATGTGCACAGCAGTGTGTGTTTACTTCTGCGTGAGTGTACGCCATCATGTGTGTGCGAGAGCTCGGCGTTACACAAGTCTGACAGTGTTTGTAATATTTTGCAGTCGTTCGATTGCCTGTTTATGGAGAATGTGCAATAAATCATGACAAAACATAACCAAACACAAGTGTGTGTTTATCAACAAGGGAAAGCTGTTTCAGGCCTTGCGCATTTTCAGCTGTGAATGTGACACCGAGGTTAAATTGTTTCAGTCGTGCTCAAACTACATTGAAATTCTAGCATGTTCTATGGCAATGGGGTCACATACAGTATAATGTATATATATATATATGGAGTTTTGTTTTGGGAAACATTATAATTGGATTTGTTGAGGAGTAGGCAGACTTGCAGTGTTGGAGTTTATAGGGAGCAGCAAGATTTCTACATCTCCAAATCATTTGATACAAAAGCAAGCTGCTGGTATTAACAAATAAAGACTGCTCACTAATTAAGAAAAGGAAAAAAAACATTTAGTGTGGAAGTGATTATCTATAATAATGGCTCAAAGGCCTAATTGTAGGAATAATCTATTTCCACAACACTAAATCTATCAGTGTAACAATAGAGTCCTGTCAGAATCATCTCTTTCTAACAGATAAACTATTTTCACTCGCACATCCTTTCAGTTGCTTTTTCTTTGCCGTTTTGTTGACCATTATCAAGATACTGCCAACTCAACACATGATGCAGATGTTTCACAATAAAAGCCTGTCAGGGAAAGGAAGGGGTTTGCCCTTGAGTGACTTGAATGTTTTCATGTCAAACATCTCTGCAGGAAGTGTAGGGCTTTCATTCACTGAATGAGCTGCAATCAAAAAGGGGCAAAGATGGTTGGAATTAAGTGGATAAAAACATTTTATTTTCTCTTAAAAAGAGAACAATCATTGTAGTATTGTAATACCCTAATTTTTTTCTGATAGCATATAGACCTTGTTCTATTAGTTTGTCTGTGCATGCAATTTATTATGACAGATATTCATGTTTGTTTTTGGAAAGTAACCTCTACAGGCCATAGTTATTATGATTGGAGCAAAGAAAAGACCAAAGTGGAGTAGTATAAAGAATTACAAAGTCTGCATCAGGGTGCTCGGTTTGTGTCCATAGTACATCAGAAACTTTACGTTGCCTGGTTGTGACAATATTATGTAACAACATCTCACACATATTTCAATCTAGACATTAGCGAACCAAGTAATGCTGTCCCTCAAATAGATTCTCATGAATGAGCTCATACTAAACCTACTGCTGTGTTCAGATAGCAGCTAAATCTGTAAGAAATATGGATGCAACAGACAAAGGCATCCTCCTTACATGTGGTGTATCAGATATTGTTGATACTGCATGCCTTGTAAAAATGTAAAAAAAAAAAAAAAAAAAAAAAAAATGTAGGCACATATCAAGTTTTTATTCGACAATTTGCAGTTTTGAAGTGCAGACACGTACTGTAAATCTTGTAATATGTCCCCAGGCATGAACATGCAGGCACAGCACAAGACAAATGCTTGACAGCTGAGTTTTTTTTCCTGGAATTGTTTTTTTCTTGAAAATTAGATATCATTTGAAACAAGTGACACCTACTCACTTTCGAAAGCAGGGACAGAAAATAAATTATACACGGCACATTTTAAAGAACAGCAGCAATTGAAGTCTCTTGTCAACATCAATAATGTTTACAGCCTTGCCCTAGATCCACCAGCTATGCTAAATTATCCACTTTAGGTAATGGTTTCCTTTCCAAGAATGAATATAAAACATCCAGGGATTAAGCCCGTAGCTAAACATGGCCTTCAGTGTTTATGTGCTATTCATTTGAAATATCAGAATTCTACATCAGCTTTTTTTTTTAATCCTATTACTTTTCTTTTTGCTAGTAAATGTAGCAGACCATATTTCAAACCAAACTCTCTCAAGTGGGAAGTTAAACATGTAGAAGTCAGCCAAAGGTGAAATCCAGCCCTGCCAGGGGAGATTTTCAGCTTACAAGGTCTCAGGCAAGACTCCTCTGATTCATAAAGGGTGTGTAGAGGGAGCGAATAAATGTCTGTGAGTGTGTGTGATCACTAGAAATATAAGGCTTCAAACTGTCTCATCCACTGAGGCGTCTAGGGATACTTCTGTTTTCCCAAAGACTCAAAGATCATTGCGAGAAACATGCTGTTATTTAGGAAGATTCATTTGAACCTCATGAGCGTATGAAACATCTTGAGGAACTGATTCATAATTAAATATATTAATAGCTACAAAAAACTTTGAAAACGTGAGCTTCCTAGAGGTGGAAGTCATGCATGTACTAAGTCAGAAAAGACAGTGAGAGTAAGCGAGAGAGAGAGGATGAAAAACTCATGAGAGGGATGTGCAGAGACAAGCCAGCTGAGACAAAAAGAGAGGAACAGACAAACAGAGAACAGCAAAAGACACCAGCCCACAGACGTGGAGAGCATAAACACTTGGGACGGTAAAAGGGAAAGGGTGAAAGGTGTCCCCACCTCTCTTGGCACCCCTCTCCAGCTTCCTGTCTAATCCGACAGAAGCTGCCATGAAATCAGCTCCCCTGCTCCTTGCCTCCTGCCTTGGGTGTAAAACCACGGTGGAATCAAGCAGAGAGAATAACGGAAGAGCAGGGGCGCTAATCCACCCGTCGCCCTGCATGCTCGGGGATTTGGGACTAACTCCTATCACTTACCGTGAAGGAGGAGGAGAAGGAGGTGGAGGAGTATGAGTATGGGCCAAAGAAATGGCTATGTTCTTTCTGCGTATCGCGTCTATCGCCTCATTTCTGTCAGTCAAGCCATTGCTTTCGCCTTCTCACCTTCACACCGGTACAACGCGTCCATTTCCACTCTATCTGTGCTCGTCCAATCTATGCAGAGCCAGCTCTGTCCCTCTTCTGTCTTTCTTCGTCTCCTTCTGCCTCTTGTATACACTCTGTCTCCCCATCTCATCCCCTCCATCTTTCAGCAGGCTTTGTTAATACCACTCTATCTCTAACCACACTGCGAGCCAATTGTGCTCCCCTGAGCAAAGCTGCAAACTTCGTTACTGCTGCCAATTCACAAAAAAGACATACCTAAAAGTTATGCAGATATGACAGTTAGAAACCTACACATGACGGGAGCTTTGACAAGAGATGAGGGATTTATTGCTCCGATATTAATATATTTTAGTGTTGTAATTAAATTATTTATTAGTTCAAATTTCAAATGTTAACTTTATTTGATAGCATGCAATAGAGAGTCTACATAACATGCAAGAGTGGGCCCACCAGCCTAAATTAATTAGCTGTAAATCCAACGAAGCTACTCAACACAGCAGCATTTGTTGATACAAATGTTGTTTAGAAAGTCCTGTTAGATATCTAGCCAGTTCTTTTTAAGGCTAGAAAAATTCTGCCTCCTAGCACTTCTAAAGCATACTAATAGAACACACTGTAACTCATGTGTTAATCCCTAGAAACCCAAAATATTGAACAGTTTCCTCGAAGACATGGATTTGAGTAATAATATGCTAATTTGACTCAAAGATACTAGTTTAAAACAGATACTATTAAGAGCCAAAATGACGATCAGAGAGCATGGACTTCTGCCAAGTCCACTGTTGCTTTCCCATGCTCTTTGGATGGTCACATTTTCCACAATGGCAAGTCATTTTTCTGACTTGGGTCTTTCTTAGGTTTAACCTGCTATGTAGAAACAACAAGGACTCTCAAAGAGGACATGTATTCGATTGCTCAGAAACAATCCTGAGTTATATTGATATTAGAAATGGCCATGCTACACCCCTCAGTTTCATGAAATTGGGGCTCGTAGTGTATCCGCTGTATGCTGTCAAAATACTTCTTTACACTTTGGTTTCCTCAAATTTTCTCATAGCACAAAAACACTCAAAATAGGTGAACTACAAACTTTACATTGCCCATTTGCAGGAATATGTGTTTTTCATGCCGTGACATTTACCATTTCCTCCTATTTGGAATATGTCAACATCCCTGCCTAATTCATGGCAATAAAGTACCGTTGATAAGGCATACGGTGGTGGATGAGACTTTTGGGAGAGTCCATCTGGAGTCAATGTTGGATTATTGGGATGGTCCCTATAATTGCTCAGTACATAACTCCCAGTTGGCCATCTTGTCACTGATTCTGAATAGCATCTTGGTGCTGGCAGTGGTGTTGCATGGTAGTTAGATGTTGGCATAAGTGTTAGGAGCTGGAGGCAGAGTGTTAGAGAAGCAGCTGATTGGATTAATAAAGAGCATGATGATTAGTGATTGGCTGCTATATGGGTAGACACGAGCCGGGAAGACGATTCCTCCTGAATTTTAAAGTGGGGGTATAATGGAGAAGTAGAGAAGATGCGTAGGAGAAAACTAGTCCCTTTATAAAGCAGATAGAATGTGTGTAATGAGGCTATCACTAACCTATCTTCATGCTAAGGAAAATTGCCACCAGCCTGTCTAAAACCTGGAGACTGTGATTGAAGCTGATAAGGCAGAGACTTCTACTTGCCTACAAGCGATTGAACTTGTCACTTTGACCCAGAGTAATATTGTCAATAGAAAGGAAGCAACTACACCAGACTGAGTAAGAAGGTAGGGGCAGCAGTCAAGGCTGCTAACATTGATCAGGATACTGGATCACGATGCAAAACAGCATTATCCCAACAAACACATTCTATCTTGTGATACACTCATGTTTTTACAATCTGAATCAATGTTCTGCCTGTATTTTATCCAACTAAAGCTTAGTTTCAATGCTGTTTTGTAAACTACTCCATAAGGTCTATAAGCTAATCGACCTTGCAGAAGAGAATATGTGCATTGCATCCAGCATATTGTGAATTAGCCGAGCCCAGCGGTGCACTGTAGATCTCATCCTGTAGCTCATTATTATCAGCCATCTGCTAAATATATTCACTCTGCCATAAGCCATATTGTTGTGTTTTGACGTTGTGTCTTTTGTGCTTTTCGCCCTGCTGTTAGTCAACTTCTCTGAGGTCTTACTCTTTTCCCATCCACATTTCTCTTTTTTTTTTCATTCATTGCACCTGTTTCTTTCCTTCCACCCCTCAGAAGTTTCTTTCTTTAACCATGTTTCATATTTAAATTTTGGAGTTTTGCCCCAGTGCCATTCTTAATAAGTGTTTATAGTGGGATGTTTCAGCCTGTGGCTCATCAATTTACCTACCACCGTTTTGGGGAAAGAACCACTTTTACTAGGAAGCACAACAGAAAACCAGCAATACCTCTGTAGGAGTATTACAAAATGATGCTCTCCTTTAATCAGGGTCAATTGACTCCTCAACTCTTTTACTTTCTCTCCCTACTCTTGCAAATCATGATTCTGTCAAACTAATAAATGTCATGCCTACTTTCTCATTGGCCTGGGTATAAAATGTTCCCTGCATAATGCTTTCTATTCCACATAAATAGGCAAACACTATACACGCATGCTAAAACGGCTCCATTCTCCGGGGTAGAACACACGGTTGAAGTGACGTTTAGCAACAATATCAGTGAGCTATAACATCCATTATGCCACCTTTATGGAGCAGCAAAGCAGTTATATCCATCACAGAGAGGTTGTTTCGGGGGCTGGGGGATGATGCAGTGGGAGGATTGTAAGAGGAGATGGAAGGAATCCAAATGGCAATGAAGAAGATGGGATATTTAGAGATGAAGCATGTGACATGTTTTGTTTATGAGATGCCACGTGATAATGAAGGGGGGTGGAAGGAAAGTTGAACAGGGTCAACAGAGAAAAAAGTCAAAAGAAATAGAAACAACTAGAGAAAATAAGACCTGAGAGTTTAATTCAGCTCGGCTCACCGGAGAGCAGAAAGACAGTCGGCCAAGATGGTCGCAATCGGGCCCTTGACAGAAAACATCAGAGTTTCTTTGATTGCCTGCGATTACAGATAAGTGCAGTATTTTCACAAAGACCCATTTGTTTTGATAAAGACTTATCCCCCTCCCCAAGAGAGAGGTGAAGAGAGGCTGAGACAAAAAACTACACAGAACGAATGGAGGGGATGAAGGAGGGCTCTCGCTGGTATTAGATCTGTTGATGCGAATGCTAAATTATTCCCCATCCTCTATGTCTATCTTCTTCTTAAGACATTTCATCTTCCCTCTGTTTTTCAGTAATTTCAGCAAAGCTCTCAGCTCTGCTTTTCATTATTTTCTCCTTTATTTCGTACTTTCCTTCCCCACTGACTTCCTCGTTTTCTCTTTCACCCTATTTTCACTTCCCTCCTCCATTCCTCTGTGCTTCAGACTCTTGGCAGGAAGGCAGCTGCCTCATAGACGGTCCTACCAATCTAAACTGATAGCATGTTGTGATTGTTCCCTGCGATTACTGTTGATCCTGTTCTTCTTCTCTGACTACTTAAACTCTACATCATGGTTTTAAAAAAAACGTTATGGATCCAGACTGAATCCAATCTTATTCAGAGCCAAAATAAAGCTGCACATGCAATGCTAAAATCCACCCTATCATTTTAATAGCCAGGTTACAACAAAGTTTCAAATCCTTCCAACCCATTTTCCCAAAGGTAATCTTGCACAGTCAGACCTCTTTCTCATCAAGCTCACTGAAAACTGGACAGAATGTTTGGATAATGAGACTTTTGGAAATCCTAAAGCGGTCCCGGAGACTTTTAGTACCACCCGCCTCTAGGAACAGCACATGTGGCTTTCCTTACATAATACAGCTGTGTTTTGTACTTAGGTTTCAAACTCTGTGTGATCTTGCCTAGGTGTAGATAAGCAAGGACATTTAACAGTTCACAGCCAACAGGAAGATTCGGAAACAAGGCAAAATAAAGCTTTTTCCTAAAATGTAACCAAATCTGGCATGTCATTCTAATAATAAATAGTTACAATTATAAATTATCATACAGTAAAACATAGTTAAAAATGTAGAGATATGAAACATAATCTAAGCTAGGAATTTATATAATCAAGTCTCTTAAAGTTCATTTTTTAAAAATGTGCTTTGATAAAATCAAACAACTTTAAATCAGAAGGATGGCTATCATTTGTTCTTGAAGTTGATCCTAGTTTCTCTGTAAATGATGAATGAATAAATAAAAATAAATCCCTGGTTGATGCTGCAGAATAATTCCCCATCATCCATCTGAGCCATTATATTTAAGCAACATGATGGCTAATTATCATTGATGATAACCTGCATTAGTCTTCGGTCACTGAGCCACTTGTTTCCAGTGGAATGGCTCTCTTTGTCCCATTGGGACATCCCATTTAAAGCAAACCACTTACAGCCAGCCCACTGGCTGAGCAGACTTCTCAGGGCCACTTTCCTTTGAGGACACAGAGCAATGAGTCTCACTGACTCAACATCCACTGGTTAAGAGGACAAATCCAGCTATTCTCAGGTCATGTTAGAAATGGAAAGAATGGTCGAAATTTGAAGTACAAACTGCTGCTGGTGCTCTGGGAAAGTTTTCCTCTCCAATGATGTGCTATTTATCACAAGATCCTAATTCATCCTGCTGTAAAAGCATAGTGACGCTGTTTCCTTTCAAGTGCAAAGTTGCCCTGCAATTCCTCTGGGATTTTATTCTGGCTGAAAACAGAAAATCGGGATTCTGAATATCTCCTTTTGGGTAATTTATCAACACCTGTTACAGCAAAGCTGTGTGAAGCAAACAGACTGAAACTGATGTTCACCTCAACAAAATCTGTGATTATTGCTTTTTCAACAAAATTAATTCTTTGTGTTGAAACAGCATTTATGTACCCTGCCATTAATTCCTAAAATAGAATGATCAGCTCATACACATGATCTGCTTTGCTGCAAACTGATTAACCAAACACGTGTTTTACTGATCTTCTACTTTTAAGACAGCCACTGTCTCCCATTAAAGAAATCCAATTTCCAAAAAAGTTGAAACCTTCTTAAAAGTTTGGAAATGAGCCTTAATAATCAATAACTTCAAGCATCATAGTGCATATTTGCTTCAGAAAGACCATTAAAAAAGTTTTAGCACAATACTCTTGCAGTCACAAACTTTTTTAAATATTCTTGAGTCATGCTTTGGCAGCTTCTTTTCATGAACCAAAACACCAGGGTGATTACAAAATGTGTGTATCAATCTGCAAAGACATTTTTTTGGCAATGTGATGCAAAAGTCACATTGTTTGGCTTCCATTTCTTCATTTGAGCGTATTTCAGATACTGTGGAAAGAAAGCAAACACAGGGAGTGTATAAAGAGGAGATGGGATGTCAGAGGTGGAATTTATGGAGCATTTTTGCTCATCACACATCACCCTCTTTAAAAAGGAGAGATGTTTCCATCGATGAGTA
>JAOWBC010000711.1:15793986-15807552 GCA_028566105.1 Hypoplectrus providencianus
TGTGTGTGTGTGTGTGTGTGTGTGTGTGTGTGTGTGTGTGTGTGTGTGTGTGTGTGTGTGTATGTGTGTGTGTGTGCGCGTGGGCGTGGGCGTGGGCGTGTGCGTATTTGTGAGAATGTGGGTTGTATATGTAGGTTTTGCTGCTTGTGGGTGCCTTTTTGTATGCTTCATATTAATTTGTCACTCTGCCTTCATGGGTGTGCATACGCATCTTTGTTTATGCCAAGATTTGCAGCTGCAATTGTGTGTGTGTGTGTGTGTGTGTGTCTGTGTGTCTGTGTGTCTGTTTGCGTCAGTGGCTGTCACTGTGTGTTTTGTGTGTGTGCCAGGAAGGTAAAGGCCTGTTCCCTCTTGATTAGTGTCCAGTGAAATAGAAATTTCTGGGCTGTCTCGGCCCTTTTACGATCCTGTGCATGTGTGTGTGTGTGTGTGTGTGTGAGTGTGTGAGAGAGAGAGAGAGAGAGAGAGAGAGAGAGAGAGAAAGAGAGCGAAAGAGAGAGAGAAGAAAATAGGGACTTTGACCAGAAAGTATTCCCTCTGGCTCAGTGTCCAGCAGTGAGGTTGAACAGTTTGCTCCATTGACGTCAAGAAACTGAGGAATGGTCAGATAGCCATGAAAACATGCTCATCGGCGACTTCTGCACGCTTTTGTGTGTTTGTGCCCACAAAAACATTCAAATGTCAAATGTTCTGAGAGGTAAAACTGTCCGCTCCTGCTGACCCTCTCCGCCAGCGCTGTCAGATCGGTTCAGTGAATCCCAAACCACAAACCAAAACTCGACAAAAGCTTGTTTACAAAGGTTTGAAACTATTCAGTGCTGCAAACCTTATCATTATCTTTTTGGGTTTGTCACATTGACACACACACACTACACAGACACTTCAACCAGTCATAGAGTAGACTTCTACTCAAAGGCCACTTTACAGTAATCACTGCTGGAGAAAGGGATTCATTTCCCCCCAAATGAATGATATGAAAAAATGACATTTTTATTATTTGTAATGACCAGTCTTCAAAGGGTTCTACCTTCCTCCCCAGCCAGACTCGGTTCACCCCATTATCCGACCAGAGATTTTGCCTTGATCATATTCTATCAGAGAAATGACAGACCTGTAAAATTTCATCAAATGCCTAAGGTCTAAAATGCTTTGGTCTTGCTTGATCTCTATCATAGTCAAACTAGTTCATTGCTGTCTTCTATATTATTCCCTCTATAAACTGATATCTCCATATGAATGAAAAATCCATTGGCACTAGATAAGTTTCGGGTATTAGAAGTCTTCTTGCTTTTGTTTGAGCAGGCTTTCATTGCAGGCTAAGGTTTTTTTTGTTTGTTTTTTTTTTGCATTTTTTGGTTAACCGATCATAAACTGTTAGCATACAAGCAGGGGACTGAGACCCAGTAGAGCCGTCCAGGAGAGCTGAGGCTCACAAACACGTCAGTGTGCAGTGTCCATGGACAGCTGCAGGCTTGTATTGGCCATCATGGTGTGAGCATTGTCATGTACAAATGCAGCTACGTCCCCAAGTCCCCAGCAGTACTTCAGCCGCAAGGTTTCCAGCTGTGTGTCTGTGTGACTGTACAGTACAGTGATTTTGTCAACCTCATAAATCGTTTTTTTTATTGTGTTTTTGTTTGTGACAGATGTTTAATAGTCATTATTCAGAATGTCTGTTCACGGGTAATCATTAACATCCTTCATGGTGAATGGAGGCAGAACACATTGCCTTAAATACATTTTTTTTTTTTTTTAGCTTTTTTCTCTTCTTGTCATATGTCAATGCTTATCAAACTATTTGCAATAAAAAGAGAACACAAGAGGAAGCTTTGTCCCCATATTTTCTGGCTGCATAGAAACCCCAAGAATATTGGCCATTAAATCATTGAATGAAAAGCTGATGAGTATCCATCAGTTCTGCATTATCTTCAGTTTCCATCCGTCTAAATGTTCCGTTGTCTAAAGATCATGCTGGTTTGGTGTGTAATCATCCCATAAAAACAATGTTTATAAAATTGCAAAGACATACAGAATACACAGACACTGACTCACATACATAGAACAAATAACTTTGTATCTCAGTTTGGAGGCATAAGAATCACCAGGCTCATGTCTGACATGGTGGAATTCTGACCTTTAAATAACCTCGTCTCCTGAAACGACTAAACTATACTGTGTCACATTTCAGGGGAAGTCATCAAAAATACATTGAATCCCATATCAATGTTATAAAACTTTAAATTCCAATGCAGCCATGGGTGGGTTTTACATAAAATATAAAGTCTCATACAGGGATGTTTATGTTTTATAAAAATGTAAAAAATCAATTTGTTACTTGTCATTGATGACATATTTCACTGAGTTTCACTGTATACTTTCATATTATTGAATTTAGTTAAATGTTTCCTCTGCACTCTTCACATCGTAATTGAAATTAACAAAAGGAGTGTGTGATAAACCTGCGATATGTGTGCAGCTAAGAGAGGACGGCAAAGAGAAATTAGAAGAAAACAAATGACCGAGTGAGGACCAAAATTGATGTATTTATGTGTTTAAAAGAGCAGCAAAATATGTGCATGTTTAGACGTCTATGTGGAGTCCAACATGCATCTTCCATAAGGCTGTGCATCTTCACTATATCCCCCCCATATATCCTTATGTGTGTGTAATGGACTAGGCTCTAACGTAATTTCACGCTTCAGGATGAAAGTGACTTCTCCATTTAGTCTATTCAGGGTTTTTCTATTTGATGCAGCAAACTAATCTGTGCTTCCAAAGGAGATTGTTTCTCACTCACTCACTGACTTATTAAACTGATGATAATATACAGGCAGACAAACCCCTGAAGATTTGCTTCAGGAATGTAATCTGCTCCAGCTCGTCTATAAGGAACAGAGAAAGACAACTTCTGTGGAATATCTTCTGTGGAGTTCAAGGAATGGCAGATACTTTGTTAAAAGTGTTGCTTCTAATACAAAACTGCTTTTATAGCCTTAATGAAGGCTTGATTTTTTTTTTACAGATCTGCTGTATCAGACACCATTAGTAATCGCAAGGTGTAAGAATAAACTGGCAACTGAGTGTGTGTATCCTGTGAATCATGTCGCTGCCAGGACACACTGTCTGGGAGATACTACACATTCATTTTATTTTTAATTAATGTCACCATGAAACTTCTACACTTGATTACATACATAAATATATTTTTCCATAACAAGTAATCTAGCATCCTTTCCAGTTTCTTGTTCAAGCTTTCTGTTACAGTTTTTGACATGTTTGAGTCAAAGTTGTAATTTCTGGATACCTCTTTATATTGCCCCATAAATCAGAAGGTACTGGAAACAGCTGTGAAAAATATCAATTTTCAGCATGTTTTTTGGAAATAGAATGTTATATAAATGAGGCTATGAATGATGTATGGACGAACCTCGATGTAAAAAACCTTCAGAATATAGATGTGGTTTGGTAGAGTGGAGATTTCTGCCTCAGAGTAAAAACAAATTTTGTATCACACATTTCTGAAATGTTAAGTTTAAATATGCAAATGAAGCATTGTCTAATACTTACTTTTGGTTATTTTAGGAGAAATCCACAGATGCAAATATACAAAGTGGAATAAAATAAGAATAGACATCATAAAAGCAAAAAAAAAATCCAAAATCTCAAAAACGACCCACCCATTTATCATTATAGAATTATGTTGTGTCAGTTCAGCAAATCAGCAGTCACATAAAGTAATCTACAACAGTTAATGCAAGAAGAAATAAAAATTTCAAGAACAATATATACAACAAAGACAGAACCAACAGATTCACTTGCAGAATTACACAGATAAAAGTTGTAATATTCCAAAATCAACATGCAGTTATTGTCAGTTTTGGTAGTGTTGGTGTCAACCCAGTTGAAAGAGGAAATAGTAAGTTCTTGAACAGAAAGTGTTGCAGTGGTGAGTAGCAAAAGTAAACAGAAATGGAGTTGGAGGTACTTTCAGTCGTACAGTAGCTGTTGTTGCAGTTTGCGCTGTCTGTCCCAGAAAAACAAAGGATTGTTATATTTTTTTTAAGAATCCAAGTGCTATGACAGGCTGCAGCTCTGCTGTCCTCGTGGAGATGTCTCAATTACAGCAGCTTGTTGGTCCACTCTCTGGGGAGCAGGCAGCTGTGAGCCTGGACTGTGGCTAAATGTGATGGTCCCAAAGGACGGATATACCCACACAACACAACAGCATGGGAAAAGACAAGCAGAGAGGAAGAGAGAGGAAGAGGGGGGATGATCCAGTACGAGGCAAGAATGGGGTAACTGTCCAGCTGTAATGTTAAGATAGATTCACATGACCGTAGTTTCAAAACGTAATGTCACTCCACTCATATTTGAATGAAAACAACTTGTTTTTGAAGCTTTATGGGAATATAGCTAGCAGAAGTGTTTCATAAAAAAGAGATGGGGCTGAGAGGCTCGATGTGAAAGGGAGGGATATGGGAAGTAGAAACTCCGCTTGTGTTTAGGATAAACAAACACTGCCTTCTGGATGTCGAGACACACACACACACACACACGCAGACACACACATGTTGCGGTGGGTGGATGAAAGGAGTCTCACACAAACATAGCTCCTGTGTCGAATGAGCCGCTCTTATTGTGGAACAACACAGATATGTTGGTCTTGGCCGGACAGGAATGTGGGCTGTATTGGTCTGTGTGTGTGTGTATGTGCGCGTCTGTGTGTGTGTGTGTGTGTGTGTGTATGTGCATGTAGTTGCTTTTGCATCAGACGCTTAGCACGCACTTACAAACAAACACACACACTCATATCAAGTCTAATTATCTATTTTAAAGTGTGAGCACAGCTGTTTTTGGCATATTTTAAACTGTACATCTAGAGAGGTGAGTGTGTTTGGCGGTTTTGGTGTTCGTGTGTGTGCGTGTGTGTGTGTGTGTGTGTGTGTGTGTGTGTGTGTGTGTGTGTGTGTGTGTGTGCTTGCACAGCCGCTTACTTCCTCTTTCCACCATTCCTTCTACTGCGTTTCTTTCTCTTTCAACTTCACACAGCTTTTTTATTCAGGCATCAGCAGCCAATGTCAATCATCCCCTCAGTGTTTTTGCTCTCACATTATGTAGCGTACCTGTTCATTTCATCTGCCTAAATTTGCCTTGTTAGCTTTCAAGTGTTTGGGAGGGCAAATCACACAGGATCTGATCAAATACTGTTTTACTGTGAGGTGAAATCTGTGTAACTTTGACTGACTCAACGATTCAACAACTGCATAAACATCATTTCTTTGTCTTTAATTTGCATGTGAAATATTTAATTAGCCTTAAATTGATTCTGTCATTGTGAGTTATATAAGCTGTTGGCAAAGTTTCTGTTTAACACCAATAGACAGATGCAGCTATAAATACATATTTACATATTTATATATTTACAATACACATATTTTTTCAGTCTTTACAATGATTTAAATTGACACAATTCAACACAATCAGATCCCACTTAAAGTTAAAGCAGTGAGCAATCCTTTTTTTCCATCATATTTTGAAGAGTCATAAGGGAATAGTGAATATTTGGAGTCAAAATAAAAGCACATTGTAATGACAAAGAGGCTCAACATTATATTCCAAGTAACCTTTCAGTTTAAATTTAAAGAGCACTTTTCTGCCTATTTCCCCAAAGTCTTTGTCACTAATCAAAGGTGTGAAACCCGACTTTGATTCACTGTTGGAATTAGTGTCTGCATTTCAATGGAGGAAAAACACTCTGAAATGTGGGAGTGATGCTTACGAATGGGGAAGTAGCACTGTCATTGTTCTTCAACTCATTTGGATGACACATTCACTTAAACTCCTGCAAAATGTGGTGACCTGATTCACTTTTGCCCAGTGCCATGTAGCTTTAGTATTTAGTAATAATATGCAGCATGTTTTGGTCTTGGTGTCCTTCCCGGATAAGAATTTCTGGTTTATAACTATGCAAAATGTCCGTCATTTTGGACAAATTATTTTGACCAAAGCAAACTCAAAGCGCTAACAGACAGACCTTGCTACAGTGGATTCACTTTTTTCTTCTTTACACATATCACAGGCTTCGTTTGAACATTTCATTCTTCCACCAATGTTTGCACTGTAAAATCATATTATGTTAATCAAAAGAGTAGATTTAGCAGCTCCTGTGGTGCTGAGTGGACAGGGGCCTGCCTTTATCTGCCTGACAGACAGCACAAATTTACTGAACCAGTTTTTATGTTGGATCCATGGCCAGAAATCTACAGTGTTTCTTGGTTTTGAGTCATTGATTTTAATTCCCCTGCTGCAATAAAGAGCGCAGGCAGTCTGTCTGTAGTGAAACAGCTTAGGCCACAGACAGACTGCGAGCCTTGATCAGTCAATGTAGATATGTTTCAAAACATCAGTACCAGTCAAAGACTGGACATTTGGAACTTTTCTTTTAGTGGGTTTCTTTATTTTTTGACATTTTAACACTTATTTCTTTACAACATGCTTTTCCACCATAGTTATGATGTGTACAATGTAGAAAGTATAGAAAAACCATTAATGAAGAAGGTGTGTCCAACTCTGTATACAGTGGGGTGTTTGCATGGTTTTAGCAGCTCTTGACACAGATTGTTTCATGAAATTTGTGGAAAAAAAATAAAAATAAAATAAACCTATGGAGGAATCAATGTGGAGTGATATTTAATTAAGTGGAAGCTTATGTTTTCGAGTCATCCACATTACAGAAGTAAAAAACACTTAAAAAGTGCTTTCTACATGGATTGGTTGCAACATCATTTTATGCTGTTGTCTTTAATATTACATACTCCTTTTATTTGATGTGAACATTGTGTTGATAAATTATATCAGACTCAATCCTGCCACCATTACCTCCTCCAGATGTTCTCTCACTTTTTTTTCCGTTCATAGGGCCCTTCACAAAATGCTTACACGCTGCATCAACCTGAAAATGTTCTATAATCCCAGTATCAATTTAAAGGACTGCACAGCCTTGGCATACATTACTGTAAATGCTCTCTGAATGCATTCTGATGTTATTTTAGTTTGCATCCATCCACCATGAAATTATCTGCCATATGCATCCTTTCACTGTTCTGAGTGAATAACACATTTGTAGAGCCTGTCAGCGGCAGGTGACATTTGTTACTTAACCTCCATTTATCTGTAAATGCTTGGAACAATCTACTTAATGTCATAAACACCGTGAGACTGAATGACAAGCAGTAGGGAATAACTCGTGAAGCAGCTAAAACCACTCCTTCTCCACCTTAATTACAGAGAAAATGATACACAATCATGCTTAGAGGCTATTTAGAACACTTGCATGCATACATACACACACACACACACGTGCATATTTGTCTGTAGGTGTGTGATAAAGAGAGATTAACCGTATCACAAAACTCAGAAAAGAAAAAGAAATAATTTGAGATTTCTTTCAGCATCTCTGGAGGGGAAAGTTATTGTGTGCTAATCAGAGAGAAAGATGAAATCATCAAAGCAATACTACAGTCTACTGAGTCCGCCTGCATCTCCATGCTCAGTTTGCTTTCTCATTTCTCCCTCGCCCTCCCTCTGCTTTCTGCCTGTCTGTCGTCTCTCTCTCTCTTGACTCCTCTGTTCTTCTTTTTCCTCTAAGCTGCTCTCTTTTACAGACCCATTTTGTCATTCTCTGAGTGTCATTTGTGTCAATTTGCCTCTGATATGTACCTTTCTTTTTTTTCTTTTTTCTTTTTTACAATTTGAGCCAGTTACTTTCTTCTACCATCTTAGCAGAGAAATCCAATTTGTCTCAGACTTTTATATTTCATAAATGTTGAACACAGAGAGGGAGTAGAGCAGCCTAGACAAATAAATAATCTGCTGTATGACACGCCTCCTGCTGCTAGATGCTATAGAGGAAAAAGCATCCATGCTAATGGGGTGTTGGGTAGAAAATGTGCCCTTACTCAGCATTTTCATGCCTCAGTTGTTTCTGTGACAACCGGTGTCCTAATGGCAGCAGATGTTTACTCTGGGTAATCACACAAATTCAATGTTGTCATTTGCAAATTACAATGTGGACGTACAGCATTTAAGATTGGATTTGAAAAACACATTGGCCTCTTTGTATCTCTGTATATTCTTACCTCACATACAATTCAGCCCCTTTATATTCTCTCCGTCTGTCTTAAATCATATGATATGTATTTTTTTTAATTATTTTGTTAAGCTTGAGAATGAAATTGAAATGGGCTGTCTCGCCTCTGCGGTCCAGTTGCATTATCTCAGTGAAGCTTATTAAGAAATAATTAAGCTAATTCACTTTTGCTTTAGGCAGAATATCCCACTGGTATTTTCTAGTACTGACTTACAATGAAAAGAGACATAGTTGACAGTGTGAAAATTCTTTTGGGAAATGAAAGACAGAATTATTAATAACATTGCACTGTTGCACTGGGCATGCAAGTCATTATTATGGCCTGATTCAAGAATATTGCTTATTTGAAATGTCAAGCAAAAGGGGAAAACAGTTGATAAAAAAAATAGGCTTGTGCACTTTCATAGAGCCTTCAGTTTATTGAGTGTGAGCGATGATTTGAGTATCGTAAACATGTTTGATCACACGCTCTGGCAGAGACATTGTGGCTCCATAGGTTTTGGCCAACAGGGGCTATGAGCCTCTGACTGTGATTCTAGTAAATACATTTCAGCAGGATCATCCACATGCAATAAACATGCTCCTGTTGACAGGAAACATCACTTTGGCTGTGACACATTTGACTATTTTTGTGTTTATATGTCCATTTGTGGAATGTTAAGCATTTTTCTCATTTTTAAATACTGGATCCTGACATTACTGGTGGGTTATGGTTGAATGCTAACTAATCTCTAAACAGATTATGCAGAGGGGTATTGGCCAATGTCCTTGTGGACAGCAACAGGGCAGAATAGACAGAAATACACTTTGAGAAGCCATTGCTATTGTTTCAGACAACAGCAATGGGAGAAAAGATTTAGCTTATTAGCATCTTTAGCATCTAAATTAGCAAGACTGCCTACTCTGTCTTTTCCTGTTGCTAATTAGACTGTAATGGCTGGAGCATGGAAGAGGAAATCTTGACTGGATATCCCTAATCCAGATATCTGCTGGCTGCAGTGCAACCATTGATTATAGCAGTTCCCCCTAGAGGCTAAATTGTTGTCGGATTGATAGCCAATGGGCTCTGAAAGTGCATGTTAGCTGATTGGCTAAATTTCCTGCTGCTGTAATGCTTTATTTTACCTGTTTGGAAATATTTTCCTGGAAAGATCAGTCAGAAAATATCATTTTTATGTTTTTCCATTTGTGTATGTTCAACTGACCTGTTGTGCATGTCGCATTACATCCCTCAAGCAAAATATTTTTATACAAGTAGTTCCAGGAAATGGAAGCGCTTTCCAGGTTCATTTTATAGAATATTAGGAAATGATTTAGCAACCAATGGACACATTGCATGCAAGTTATTTCCTGAGTTTTGCTTGAGACTGTATTAACCAAGAAGAAATTGTGTGTGGTTTCATTCACTGACAAGAATAGAAACCATCACACATAGTAGAGAATGCTCCCAGTGATTTAAGCAGTGATGTAGTTGGGATTTTAGATTTAATGCATTTCATGAACACATGAATTTGCCCCTTTTAGCATGACAGCTTTTATCAGCATTAGTAAATTTTTGCACGGTATGACAGTGTTACAGGGGAATGTGTAGAAAGTGTAGTTTCATGGTTATAAAATTTCAATGGAAGCTAAGGTTTAGCTTTAGCAACTGACAATATACTTTGCATGCAATGTCATGAAACGTCTTGAGGGTGAATTTGAAAAAGAAAAAACATCATGAGCAATACATTTCAAGTGTTGTGATACCTAAGAAATAAGATAAACTGCAGTATGATTAAGCTGGAGTTGGTGACACAAGGTGAAATGTTGTGTGATTTATCTAACAGGACCGAACGTGCTTCCGCTGCTCCTCCAAGCAGCCTTTCATTTCCTTCTGTCCGTCTTTGCTCTCTGTTGATAATGATCTTGGCAGGCCACAATGAATAATGTACACTTACCGTAATGGTCGGAAGAGGTTCAGAGAACACACACACTTAAACACACAAGGGCCACGCATGCACACAGTCAAGAGTGCATACACAGACAGAGGCACGGTGTATCAGTGATCTGCATACACATGCACACGTGCAAACTCCCCCAACAATATAAGCTCAAACACACACATTTTTATTGATGTGTGAGTACACTGAAGCAAGCACAACCACAGGCACAATCATGTGCACACACCCGCGTGCACACACTCATACAGCTGAGGGTAATTCCCTCATTTCTTAATGATGGGCATCAGAGAGTAGGGAATATAAATTATTAAAGCATACAGCAATTAGATACATAACACTCCCAGCGAGACATACACTCAGTCACTCTTACACACACTCAACCGAGAATGGACACACACAGTATGTAAGATTCATGAACACAATGCTTGCACTTTTTTCCAACAGTTGTTATTTTCAGCATAAATGAAGGTACTCATGTATGAACTAATCAATTTAACGCCAGGATCCCTGTCTGGGTACATACTTGAGCATGCTGCTGGGTGTTATTGCAGCTCCCCCTAACATTAATGGTATTAAAGCTAATTATAGGTGTGTCGTTCATTTGAAACTAAATGAAAGGATCTGACTTAATAGTTGACTTTGAAATGTAATCCAGCTTTGAAGACGAACACGTCTCAGGCATCTGTAAGAGATGCTCTAAGATTATGTCCGATGGTGTGCAATGTGCATACTGTGTGTGCAACCGTGTCACAAACACAGAGGTCTTTAATTAAGACGTGACTGAATGTTATACTCATAACAAAAACAAAAAAACCCTCAAAAACTTTACCATGATGAAATCCAACACCAGTAAGAGACATTCAAATACACCTATCCCTCTGCAATTTAAAGTAACACGTCCCATGTGCAGAGAGTTCCTCCTTTGTCCTTACTGTCTTGATCCTGTGACCTCCAGGTTAATGGCGGGCCAACGTCAAACACCTCTAGCGTCAAATACCCTTTTAGAAAAGGTATTAGAGCAGCTTATTAGATCTCGCTGCTAGTGTCATTACAGAATTCAATCTCAACGGTCTAACTCGTTTCCAGGCTCGAGACACATTTCCTCAGAGACAATGTCTGCTGTCCATTGCAGTTTGAAATGGATGAATTATTCATTTGAGGGTTCTACATGACAACAATTTTTCATATCTTTTGAAATCCTTTGGATATAGCAAGCCGGGCAGTTGCCTATTATAAAATTCATAATGCAGGCCATGGCAATGTCAAGGGCAATGTGTACAGCTTTTGAAACACATGTGAGGATCAAACTTTCATAGAACATTACTTATCCTTCTGTCCTTAGAGGCTGAAGGTATTACAGGCTATTGAAAGTGAATTCAGATGCAAAGCTAAACCATTAAACTGGGATTAATGGCCTCATGGGTAAATGGAACATAAGTTATTCGATTACATACTGGTGTCATAGACTGAAGGCACCAGAGTAATGTGATGCAAGATGTCATCATTCATTTGATCTTTGGTTTAATGGCTATTCAGGCTTTCTTGGAACATGGCAATAGACCAATCCAAAGTCCTGCCCTCCTTTAGATTCTGTTGCTAGGTCAGACAAGCTTGACACAAAGAACCATTGGACGCAACAGGAGATTGTACTTATCAGACGCATTTTCACCCACTGGGAATCCTTCGTTTGGCTTAGGTCAGGGGTGGCACTTGGGTAGAGCCTTCAGGAGGCAGAATAAACATGAAAAGCGTTTGGGGTTTGTAACTTTTTCATCAGTCTCTTGCTCAGTTTAACTGGCTGACATGGATATTTTTGTTGGAGTTTTTGTGTAAGTGACCCTTGGTCACAGTAGCATAAGAGAACACTGAGTTCCTTTACAGCAGTCACATTTAGGACACAAGAGAAGTACTTTAAATGTGATGTTTTGATGACTGACATGAGAGAAGAGTTTCCTGATTAAGTGTATATTTTAAATCCCAGCCCATGGTTCCACTATGTTGACCCTAACATTCCCTCTCCTTAGCCTGCTGTTGGCTCTCTAGCATCACATTCAGTGTCCTGGTTGAGGCATGCAAGCCTTGTCTCACTGTAGTGCACAGAAGCTCCACTCTGCAGCCTGCGTATCCTTGTGTCCCTTCCTTGTTTCCACTTTGTCATTGCTTCACCTCCTCTCAGCTTCTGCTCTCCAGCGGTGCGAACAGCCCTCCTGCTCCAGACAGACTGGCAGTCCCTCTCTCTCTGTCTTCCTTCATGAATAGAAAACACCGCTCTTGAAGAATCCCTTCACGTTCCTTGTCCTACCATCCACTCCTCACTGCACCTGACCTTGCTTTCGCATTTTAAGGAAAAACATTTTCCTACCTTGCCTCAATGTTGCAGGACTCATTGTAAGTCACTGCGTATAGGAGTGCCTGCTAAGTGTGGGAAATGCTAATGCGAAATGTAAAGCAGGCGGCTGCCAACTTCAAGGATTAATCTCTTGCACTTAACAAATGTTCTACAGTATCTCCTGTGTACCACATGCACACATCTATAAATGTCTATGAGACATTCCAATTAAAGGGTGTTTTTTGATAATCATGTTTACTTAGCTTATTGATTTCCTTTAGAAATAGAGGTCGAACAGATAACAGTTTTCAATGACACAACAAAATAGCATGCAAAGACTGTCATGGTGAAAGTAATCCATTTAATTTGTGTATGTGTGTCTGTGTTCATATTGCGGGTGTTGTATATGTGGTTATGTGCATTCTCGCGTGTGTGTGTGTGTGTGTGTGTGTACTTAAGCACAAGCAATGATAAATGCATAGCAACGTCTGACTACCCCTAAACCCACATGAAAATTGATCTGTGTATAATCTGACCGGGGAATTTCCCTTGGCAGTATCAAAACCAGTCATTTACCCTTCACACAGTGGTTATGTGATGTGTTCACAAACACACACACACACACGCACAGTGAAGCTACTCATTCTGATTGCAGCCGTGCTGATGTGTGCTTTTTGGTTTTTGGGTCACGTTCAAGGCTGAAGTGTTTTGCCTCGGTGTTGTTGACTGTTTATAAATGGGATGTGTTCGTACGTCTGCACAACTAATGATATGGGTGCTGCCTTTGGTCTCGCCACACAAACAGCAGGCCACAAGCCGGAGGGAGGAGAGACAGTCTCTCACACTTGTTTATCTGTTCTATCCTCTTCTATTCTATACTCTTCTATTCTGTTCAGTTTAATGGTATTCATTTCTCCTCTACATTTCCCTGATATATTGCTTTCTATACTGTTCTCTGCTGTTTGCCTCTATTCTATGCCCTTCTCTTTTTTCTTTGATTCTAATCTGTTCTCCTTTACACCCTTTTTTCCATTCTTTCCTCTTTTATCTAATTCACTGTATCCTAATTTGTGCTATCATTCTGTCCTGTTGTCTTCGAAATTGTTCTCTTCTGTTCAGTTTTAATTTATACAGATCTACTCAGCATA
>JAOWBC010000711.1:15808950-15823332 GCA_028566105.1 Hypoplectrus providencianus
GCAATGATTTCAACTCAGAGGTTGCATATACAATATTGTAATACACTGTTAGCTGCTATCACAGCATGTTAGTACATGAGCCAAGAAAAAAAAATAAAATAATAATGAGTCAGTGTGTGTATGTGTGATCTGTAAAATCAGTTATTGATCCCTGAATCTCTTCCTCTGCGCGCTCATGTCTCTTACTTTTATTCCCCTCTTTCTTACGCTCATTTTCACTCTCCCCGCTCTTCTATCATATTTCTCATTTTATTTCCTCCCTCTCCCCCCTCTCCCGCTCTATCTCTAAAGTGATTTAGTATCATGTGATTAATGACGGCCATTAGGAGCTTCAATATCAACATGTCTTCGAGTTCACCAGATACGGCCCATGTAGCATCTGGCCATCCATGTGTGTGTCTGTGTGTATACTGTATCTGTGCTGTGTGTCCACAAATTACCCTTTAGTGAAAGCAGAGAGGCACACACACACAGAAAATGCCTTTTCCTAACGGGTAATTTGTGCGCGTAAACACACTCATACGCATGCATATCAGGGAGTTTATTAAAAATGTAATTAAGGTTCAGACACCTTGAAATGGCGCCACAGTAATTTGTTTACCGTCGTCATCTCCAAATAATGAGCAAAGCTGAAAACATATCCTTTGAATTCCTGAAATAACAGGGCTTCAAATACGCTCCCACCAACTGAATTATCAACTTGTTTCGTTTTAATGGTGGACGAGAAATAAAGGCACAATAAAGGAGAACCTGGCAGTTTGGTTAAATGGGTTTAATGGTGGGAGCAGTTTGTTTCAGCTTCTGTAGGATCATTTTCCTCGTGTATCTTTGTTTCTCTAATGGTTAGATTGACAAAGTAAATCCTTGACCCTTTATAATCAGGCTGTGTTATTACTTATTATGCATAAAAATGATTTTTCTTATGTGAAGTGGAGTGTGTTTGCCCCACTTCACTGGATAATAAGTTTCAGTTTTTAGATCGAATGACAAAATCCATAGAGTGTCTTAAGGAGACATTTGACCCTGCAGGAAAATATGCTGTACAGAAATACAATGAAATATCTCTGCTAAGAACAAGATAAAAACGCCGCTGTATTATAGCTGTGTTTTAACCTGCCCGCCTGTTGTTTGAACATCATAAAGAGCAGTTTTGTCCTCTGTGTGTGTCTGATAAGAGGATTTGAGAGGTTTAAGGCAACAATACTTTGCACAGGCTATAAGCTCCACATTTATTGTTAACTTTTTGCCTGTATCTCTCTTTACCTTGTTGATTTTCATTCATTGATTTATTTTATTATTTTCTCTGTGATCACACTGAAATGATTTGCTGGATTTAAATTGGACAGACAGTTGTTGTATTGTATAGAGGAAAGATAGAGTATCAAACATGGCTCTTTTTTTTTTTCTTTTGAATTGCAATCTCTTTTTTCAGCTGCATACAGTTGGTTTGTGACTGCAGTGTTAGAAAGGTTCATTTTTAAATAGGGTTCCTACCAAGAGGAGAAAATGACTTTAACTAAATCCCTTTTACATGATTATCTTTTTAAATAAAGAGAGAAACTTAGAAACTATGCACTTTTCAGTGGTGAATACTTACTACTTACATAAGTTGGTGTTAGCCAGAAATTTGGCTAATCCATAGTAAACAGGTTGCTGTCAGAATGAGTATGTCCGCCCACCATTCCAGCCTACAAGCTCAGACCAGATTAGCAGATAGTTTTTTGATTTATGTCAAGTTTCTTTTTAAAAATCCTCCAAACTGTCAAGACGCAACATCAAAAGGATGCCTGTTTTAACATCACACAGCTGCAGAACGCTCTCACAGATGATGCTGCCTGTCAAGAAATCACATATCCTAATCACACTTGAAAATGTAACAGGCCACGAAGTCAGATGCTGCTGTCTGAGAAAACACTGTATTTATCGTCTTTCCATGTGGTCTCCCATGATGCATCAGAAGAACATCTCTCTCTCTCTCTTCATCCTCTGACAGCGCATCACTCTCCCGCTCCTCCTTTCCCTCCCTCGCTCCTCTTTAATTTTACCTCTGATTCAGTCTGTAATTTATTAAACCATCTGTTGCATGGACTCATAAGCACGTGGCAGCAAGGTCATATCCTGGGCACTTCACTGAGCCGAGTACTCTTTATCAGAAAAGGCAGATTTACTTTTAGTTTTCTACTGCAATTCCCAGAAGGCCTCTCCATAACCTCCAGAAAATATGAATATGTGTTCCATTCAGCTGTGGATTTTATACTTTGGAAGGCCGAGCAATAAAACAAGCAGCTTTTCCATTAGAGAAAAAGCGAGTCTCAAGATGTGGGTGCAACTGCATTTTCAGAGGAGAAATTGGTGTCTTCCTCTGTTCTGATGGATTCCTCACAGTATCATTGTTGAAAGTCAGTGTAAAATGATAAGCCCCATGATAGCTGCTGTGGAATTTTTATGATGGCAACTCAGCTACTGTTGGGTAGTTATCCTTATTTTAAGAAAATGCATTTCCTTAACAAGTAGAGCCTGAGTTGCAAAGTAAAGTGATAAAGCCATAGAATGAGGATTCCCTTATAGGTTGGTTCACCATCATTGGATAAGAAGGGCAAACAAGCTAGCTAGCAAGCTAGTCTGCTAGTGCAAAACATTAACTATTTTCTTTTGTAGTAAACAGTTCGATGTCTTTTCTGTTATATTTAGGGTAACGACATTTTGAAACACAATATGTCCAAAACTGTGTAGAAAGTTCTTGTCTTGTTGTGGCTGTTTCTAATTTAGGGAAAATTATGATGCTGCAGCAAAAGTTGATTTTTTCCAGGGTGGTTAGAACAAAAACCTGCAGCCACATGACGCCCACCTCTCAGACAGCTGTGATCTTCCCAATGTGTGGCAACCGTTTGGGAAGACCTTTCCTGTTTCAACCTGCCATGCTTTGAGCTTGGCAACACCACTGACTTTTTAAAAGTGGTCAAAATCTGATTCACAAAGTCTAGACATGAAGGAGAAGCCTTCAAATCTTGACCCTCATTATTGGCTTTTTTTTTTTTTTTACTGGCGAGACACTTGACAGAAAACAAAAATGTCCCAAAAAACTTGTCTGGCCTCTGCGTGACTGATGGACTGGTTGATTGACAGCAGAGGGGCTGTCAGGCAATCAGTGAAGCAAATAAATAATTATTAACATAATAAAGAAAAATGATGTTTGGACCAAAAGAGCAAATGGCAGATGGCCAGTTCAGCCCTGGTGTGGAACCACTTGGCCTGAACGGAGCCCTGACCCCAATCCCATCCGGTGCCTTTAGGATGAACTGGAAGACAAACATCGAGCCAGGCCTTATCGCCCAGCATCAACACTGTTGCTCTTTTGGCTGAATGGGAGAACATTACAGCAGCCAGGATCCAAAATTTTGTGTGAAGTTTTCCTACAAACAATCACATGTGGTTGTGAGTATCCACTGACTTTTGGAAGTGTTGCATTCCTGCAGCTCCAATTGGAATTGTATCATTTCAGGCACTCAAAATGAATAATACATTCAGCACTTTATGTGACATTTTTATAAACAGTTTAAATACTGAGCTAGCCAGAACTTTACAACAGTTTCCCCTTTTCAGCCTCCATATTTCTCACACTAAAATCTGTTTAATCTTTATCCCATTCCCTCTCCTCTTGTGAAAAGGTTGCTCACCCTCTGTCTCCCTCTTTCTTTCCCTCCGTGTTGATCTCTCCCTCTCTGGCCACGGACCTGTCACCTTATGTTTAGCGTGAGGAGCGATGGAGAGGAGAAAAAAAGTGAAGGGGAAGCAGGGGAGAAGAGGAAGCTATGCATGAGGCGAGGAAAAAAAAACATGAGAACAGTATGGGAGCTCAGGATGGCAGTTGAGATGGGATTGGGTGTTTAGTGTGCTTGTGTGTGTGTGTGTGTGTGTGTGTGTGTGTGTGTGTGTGTGTGTGTGTGTGTGTGTGTGTGTTTCTGACCAATAGGCACAAAAAGATGAGATGTAGTTGTGCGAGTGTGAATTCTGTGTGTTTGAATCTACTTTTGTGTCTTTGTGTTTGTTTGTCTGCAAATCTGTTTTCACATGTTCGTGTGTGTCTGTGTGTGTGCGAGTGGGGACGCACCCTCAAAGAGCAGTCCGCGGCAGGGGGTCATTCATGATTTCATCACCCAAGCGCTACATAAAGCTCTCTCAAACACTCCTCCTTTTCTCTCAACCCCTCTCTGCTTCTTTCCCATGCTCCCTTTCTTTTTTCATGTCTTTCCTTCAGCTTTCTTCACACTGCGTTCTCCTTGCCCTCTCTGCTATTTTACAATTCTCCGCTCTTCAGTGCTCTCCCCCCCTTTTCCTTCCTTCTCTCATCTGTGGATTTACTCCACTTTTGCCCTTATCTCCTCCTGGTTTTCTCTGAGTTTATCTCAGTTCTCCAGCTTTTTCTCTTGCTCTCACCTCCTGTGTCTAAATGTTTTTTTTCTTCTGCTCTTCAATCTTCCTCTCACTTCTCTTTCTCCCTTTCTGTAAAGTGATGCAGAGGCACGAATTGAACCTTTGAATAGAAACATTTTAAACCAGCGTGTCATTCATTTATACATGGGCAGGCATAAATACAAAGTCACTTGTGCACACGCATGCATGTACCCATTCTCACATGCGTGCCTGAGCACTGGCTGTTCCTGAAGAATAAGGGCATCAAATGCAGATACCAGTTGATTTTATTAAGACTTAATTGGTATCTCACTCTCCTATACCATTCCTATCACAGAGACCCTGTTATTACCAATCAAAGGGGCAAATGTAAATGGGGCAATGGCGACTGACTTGAGTGCAACTATCAGATTACCATGATCCGTTTTTCTGTGGGGAGGAGGGTCAGTGCAGATGGGCTCCCGTTGTAACTTAGATTGCCATCACAGCCAATCAGTTTTTTGGGGGGTATATTTCTGCTTTATTAGACAGTGACAGAGAATGAAAGTGGGGCAACAGACAGGAAAACCTGCAGCAAACTGACCTTGGGTCTGATTCAAATCTGGGTCTTCAGTAACAAGGCCTAGGTTGTTTGTACAGGCAACAAAATAGGACCCATTTCTGTGCTTTTTTGTTCCCCCTCTCTTTAGTGGCTACAGTGTTTTTTAACGGCCGAATCCACACTCGCGGCTGGTGTGAGATATGGATGATGGGTAGAACAAATGTTGGGCTTTGACCCAGGAGAAAGGTGTGATAACAACAACAAGTAAACTAGAGGATTAAAACATCACTGAGCATGCTCATGTTTTTACGTAGCTATGTCACTGTAGTATGTACTGTCACTTTGTCGTAACTTTTCCAGCATTCATGTACATTTAATAACTTTTTAAACTGTCTTTCATACTCCTTACAGGGAGGTTTTTTTTCCCGTAAACATTAGTCAGTGGTTTTGTAACATAAATTCATGAAACTGACCTTTTTTTTAACTCAAAACTGTACATCTATGTGTAATGATGAGCACTGATTAGAACGCTAAGTTATTCTTACAAACACTCGTACAGGTCATTATGGGTGATATTTTCAAACAGCCTTTTCTGTTGTTTAATTTGAAGATCTTGCTGCCTTTGCGGTATCTCTTCTACCAGTGGGCCACCAAGACTTCCCGAGATGTTTGGTCTTAAAAAAGCTGCAATTAGAGATTGAAGTCCAAGCAATTGGCCTGTTCGGAGGCACTTCACTGCGAGTGCTTTTTTACAGATGGAGCTCCCTGTGTAATAGCTAACCAGCTAGCTGTATCTAAAAGCACCAGAAACCCCCATACCTATCTGGCAGAATCAAACGGTAGTTGCACAAAGTTTAATCAGATTTCAAACAGTGAGCCTTGTGCAGTTGCACGCTGCTTTGACTGTACAGACCTCTTCCCTTTAATTAAATGTTGCAGATGGAGGGGACCATTTCCGCTGCCATCAGACGACCACGGGTACGCAATCAAGCAAACGGGGGGGAAAGCTTTCATATATTCTACAAACAGTTTTGGATGACAGATATTGGAAAAATCACCTCTTAACCTCCCCCACTACAGTCCGTGTCACACTCAATTTATTACCTTATTTCCAATGAAATTGCGTTCTTGCTGTTGCATGCAAACATTTCCTTTGGTTGAAGAATTTATATTAAATGGAAACATTATGTGATTGGAGGCCAAAGTAATTCTAGAGGACACCTGCATCTGTGCCAAGATTACATAAGACTACTCTGTCTCTGAGCAGGCGGAGTCACAAATGTTTTATGCTAAAATTCATGTTTTTTTTTTTTTTGCACTGATATCTGATTTGTTTTGACACCATCCTTTAAAAACAGCCCTCTGCCTGGTTTGGCATAAATGCTTTTTACAGCCAGACATGAAATTAGTATACAGCACAAAAATTACTTTTCCATCGTCACAACCCTTTGCTCCATCTACATCCCAACAGAAATAGCAATCAAACACCATTCACACCTTCTAATATAACTGGAATATAATCCAACCTTTACAGAAACCGTTTTAAAAATCAAACAAATGAGAAAAGGAATGAGTCCTGCTTGTTTTTAAGAATCTATTTAACTCTACAGTCAGAGAGGAATCTTGAAATGCATTTAGCTGTTTGAATTGTAATGAAAGGTCAGTCCTATTAGCTTCTCAGTCACTCTGCACGTATGTCTCCTCTGGAACTGTGCACATTTAGTGATTTCCATTTGCACATTTAATGTTCTAAGGTACAATGATGATGTGCAGTGTTCTCACTACTGGATTTGTGAGCAGCACTTCCAGGACATAATTATATTCCTTTTGTTATAGTGCTCTATTTTGATGTATGGAAATGTAGGAAGCTCTCTTTTCTCTGAAGTGCAACATCAGATGACTGTCTTCTTGGAAATCTATAACATCTGCCTCTTCTCTCTCAGCATACTGTACGCACACACACGCACACACACAATGGGATTTGTAGATGATGGACTGGCTTCCTTCATCTCTCTGCAGTAAATGCAAACACTCTCTGACACACACTCACACACACACACACTCATTGGCATGCCTATATGCCTGCACATGTCCTGTCAGATCCAAGAAGGCATTTAAAACACTAACAAGGCCTCTGTTCACTTTGGCCTCTTGCCAGCCTGCAACACACACACACCCCTACACACACACGGAACCCATACCACCTCACAGACAAGCACTTTCAGGTTACACAGATAAAATGAACGCACACATAAATGAACACACACACATGCAGCTCCGTGTGCTGAGTTCTACAATTACACAGGCATATTTTGATAGAGAATTCCCCAACACTCCAGGTGACTGACCCCCCAGTGCTGGAAAAATACACACTCCCCTCACACACTGGCGCACACACACGTTTCCGTCAGCAAGATGAAATTGCCTTTCAAAGTAACCGCACAATCAACAGCAGCACAGTTCTGACCAAGGACTCTCCACAGCTTTCAGATTGTTTCTGTGTGATCTTACCGCAGTGTGTGTGTGTGTGAGCCTTCAGACGGGAGAGAAAAGGTCCTTTTGCAGGTGACGTCGGTGGTATTTGTGTGCCACAGCACGCAGCGGTTACCCGTGTCACATTCCATCCACATCCAGCTAACACCGTAACCTGCCCTTTGATACTCTGAAACACACACTCTCTGTCTCTCACACACACACACACATGCCAAAGAACATTGGTCAGTTTTTTTCTATCTTTTTTAATTTGTTTTCAAATTACTACTACTTTCATCAGACATAAAAAGCCACATTTCTATGGAATTTTGTTAATAATCGAAAAAGTAATTAAATAGCTTGTTTATTATTAATCTTTCCATTCTTCTGTAATAAAAAGAACCATTTTTACAAATCTAATATGAATATACTTGGCGGTAAATGCCACAAAAGAGAACCTTGTAAAATAACTTTCCCCAAAAGAAAGACAAGCAACACTTTTGTTCCAAGTGTTCTATCAGCCCACGCACAGGGACGCACATGTGCAGCACACAAGCGAGCAGCTGATGAAATGCACCTCTCTGAACGATGCAGAGGGCAGGGATGCAAGCATTCAGTGACTGATTGGTAATTCCATAAATGAAATAACCTAAACAAATTGAATAGTTAAAGAATATATTATTATTATTTATTTATTATGTTTTTTTTAATCACCTTCCACCTTGCCCATCCCTTCACTTCGTCACTCTGTTTCTCTTCAGACACATATGCTCAGTCCATCTGTTTTTGCAGCTCAGGTCAAGATAAAGTCAAGTTCTGTAACACATTTGCAGATTGGCTCTAATAATGGGCCATGTAGGTGCAACTTACCCACACATCACTATGAGACAGGAGGACTGCATTCTTAATGATTCAAATGGTTTTTGTTTTTTTTAGCAAATAGATCAAATCTTGAAAGAACTTTGAAACGGATTAGAAAAAGTTTTGTATAGTTGCATTGTGATGATGAACCAATTTTAATAACAGGGAGCACACTTCAGAAACAATAGGAACGAGTGATTACACAGGCATAAAAAAACACAGGAAAAAAACTTTACTTAAATTTAATAACTTTTTGTCAACTAAAACTGCACCAAACATTTAAATTTGCCATTGACTAAAACTAGATGAAATCTCTGGCTAGGGTATAACTAAAGATAATATGCATTTTTGTATAAAATCAACGACTATGAAACATAAAAAAGGTGCAAAAGTTCACTGGTTGCTATTGTTCTCTAAACAATGTGGCAATGTTCCAGCAAAAAGTTTGGGAAGAAGAAGACAGCCGTGATGGAGATGGATTTAAATGATTCAGGTATCAAAATATGCAGAAAATTGGTTCCATACTTCCACTGTCTTTAAAGCTTTCCTTTCAAAGTTTCTCACCCCTCTTCTTTTTTCCCGTAGCCTCTTTTTCACTGTCAGATTAAAGCTTTGCAAAAGTACATTACGAACATCAAACCTCCTTGAATGTATTCTCTCTGCATTTTAGTGGACTTGAGAACAATGAGCTTTTCTCCTTTCTGTAGTTTCTGTGTAATGGAGAGCAGACACAACCCGGCTCTCAACCTGCCAGAAGAACACTAATGTGTTTATAATGAAGAACAAGTGCATTATGACTAATGTCACAATGAATGAATTTCAGAGTGAATCATTACTGATGTCGGTGCTCTTAATGCACTCTTTTTTCCTCCCGTGTACGACATTTTTGCAAAGGAGCCTTTGTGATGAAGTGGATGAAACATTTGCATGGTTACAACTGAGGACGCATCCATTTTATTCGATTTTAAAATTTGAGTTCTGTACCAAAATAGAGAAAAAGTTGGAATTACTGAATAGTGTATGAATGGGATACTGAGTTTATGTAAAAAGATATGGAAGCCACGAATGTAATTTTTTTCATGTAGCCACCAAAGGCTGGATTTTCTGCATTTCAGAGATACTATATACAACCTTCTTTTTCTCTGAACTACAACCTATCATTTGTTTGGAGTGAAAAAAAAAAAATACTCCTGACCACAGATATCCTGTGTGAAGCCAGACAGGAGGTTATGTTGTTATGACAAGCAATCTGCACGACCTGTGGCCTCGGCCGGGTCTGCCCATGGCCTTGTCCAGTCTGCCACTGTGTGGGTAAATGATTGAACATACTGTATGTGTGTGTGTGTGTGTGCATGTCTGGATGTGTGTGTTCAGTTCCAGTGGTAGTTAATGGTAGCAGGTAGTGCATAGCCACAGGGGCAATGTAACCATAGACCTCAATATATTCCAAATCCAGAGCAGACTCTGGGACGCTGTTATATTGTTGCTTCCTAAATAATGGCTTCAGCAACGCACACACACACACAAAAATAAAAATCTAATGAAGGGTTAGCATGATTAAAATACACACAAGGACACTTCCTGCAGGATGTTATTGCTAGAGGATATTTGCAGTTATAAACGAGCATGCTAGCGAGAGAGGAGACGCTGATTAGGTAGAATTAATTCAGGACTAAATATGTGCATGTTGCATCAATGGTCACACCGTGTTAACAGTCACTGACACCGATGTGAAGAGGGAGTTTTTTTCCCTACCTTTGGTTTGGTTTGGTACATTTGGTGAAGTATGACAGTTGTTAAATCCAGCTGCAGTGCAGAAAAGCTGTCCCGTGTCCACCTCCAAATGGTGATCTGGCTCTTACTTCAATCAAACGGCAGCAAGGTCCCCTGGAGTTCTCAGCAGATGTGAAACCCAGTGCACACGTTTGAAGTAAAGTGTGTTATCAAGGTGTTTGCATTGTCAATGTGCATCATTATGTGTGATAAGACAGCAAGAAGATGATCAAAAACAATTAAACAGGAATTACTGATCATAATTTATCCACCATAAGGTCTTGTTTGATGGATATCCGAGTTGAACAGGCCATTGGGAGTGCTGGGAGTTTTCCTGGTGGGCTGCTGGACAAATGTGCCGAAACGTAACATATTCTAGTTTCTGCAAACATGTTTGTTTATCATGTGAATAAACTCAAACTACTTTGGTTCCAGAGATAATTTATGTCCACTGTGCCACTGTGGGGTCTTTAAGGTTGAATATTGTCTTCGTGCAGTTTTCATCATCCCAGATTGTACATCCACTTTAAACCATGGAGTGAAAATTGAACCCACAGTCCTGCCAGCTTTCAGAACTGAAGAAGGTTTCAATATTTGTGCTGTAAGGTTCCTTTTCATGCCAAAGTGTTTATAACTCACACATTGTGTCTCCAGAATAAGCATGTTTCTTCTCTGCGGATGTTTTATGCAATCCATTTTACCTTTCTTTCACTCTTTTCCGTCTCTGTCTCCAGCATAGGCGGTGGTGGAGACAGCCATGGCGTAATCTTCTGTCTAATCTGTTAATCCCATTAATTATCACACAGCCATTATTCTAGCTAGTCATAATCCCCCCCTGAGACCTCCACCACACATACAGAGAGGAGCCAATGCATGCCTGCATGTCCACACATAAACCACACAAACAACAAATTAAAATTAAAATTGCTTCACATAGAAATTCTCAAAAAAAAAAAAAAAATCATACAGCAATAGGGAATAAATCTCTTTTTTTGCCTCAAACAAAAGAAATATGACTGGTACCTTTTAATGGACTGGCAGAAAGTGTGGTTTATGCAATCATGTGTGTGTTTAAAGACCTGTTTGGACATGCGGTGAGTGGTGTCTCATGAGGCAGCTGGGAGGTGGGGGAATATCAGCAGTTGTTAAAGTTGAATCATTTTAAGAAGGCTATGTGGGCAACATAGGTTTAAGATTTTATTTGAAACCGTCAGCAGCTTGTGATGCTCACAGACAGTTCAAGCGAGGAAATCCGTAGATGCATCTTCATCCTGGCCCGGGGCTAATGTTGTAAGAACAGAAAGATGTAGGGGTGGGGGACTTTATTCACACTGCAGTTCTGGGGTGATGTGGCATTGATTTCAACAACATTGCAGAAATGTGTCTCCAAACCAGTGAAAGCTAGTCGGGGCTGGAATTAAGGTCTCATGAGTATAGCAGTTGTTTAACTTTCAAGAAACACAAATATGAAAATGTTCAATAGTGGCACTATTTTACCTCTGAAAAGGGGTACTGTAGGGGGCACTTCCCTTTAAAATATTTTTTTTTACATTTAACAACACTCTAGAGGGCACAGTAACTGTTTTTTGTTTTGTTTGTTTGTTTGTTTGTTTTTGTGTCATTTAAAGATATCCTAGAGTGGCATGTTTTCTCCATTTAATAAAGGCACACGAGTGGGCAAAGCATCATGTTTTCTCCATTTGATGACATAGTACAGGGCACACACATCTTCTCTCCATGTTAGGACAATAATGGCATTGCATTTTGTTTAACTGTCACCAGAGCACTTTTGCTGCATAATGGGGACTGGAAACCCCCATTCACTGAGTCCTCCGGTGCTTGAGAGTGTATTGCATTATCATAAAGGAGTATAAAGTAGTATGAACCCGTATATGGTTTAAGGATGTTAATGCTGTTATTTTTGGTATAACAAAAACCGCTCAATTTGTTAGAACCTTTTTTTGAGCAGACAGCAATGACTCCCAGACTAGTGCTCTCTCTCTCTCTCTCTCTCTCTCTCTCACACACACACACACACACACACACACACACACACACACACAAATGTGCTGAGTTAGAGATGCTTTTGGAGCTTGTATAGTCTCTCTGTTCTCAATAGTTGAGAAGAGCATACAGGGATTTTTCTCCTTATCCGTAACTGTTTGAGAAAATAGCTGGTTTTCTTTATTGTTTTGTTGAAACTAAAGATGCTCTTTGAGACTCTGAAAATGCTAAAGACGACATGCAGTTTTTGACCATTTATACTCAACTTCCCTGCTGTTTTTCTTCAGCATTCTTCTGTTTGCATTTCAATTTTAACTGCTGGGATAACACCAGTGGAAGCCTTCTATTCATTATAGAAACTGTTCTCTAAATTATCACAGGAAGAGGGACATAAACAAAATAAATACAAATCTCTTCAGGGTGGATAAATTCTTAACTAAGGCTGTTTATTTAGCATCATTTAAATTATAAAAATAACATAAGCACATACAATGAAGCATACATTCCTTTGTATATACAGAGGAATGAATACTGTAATATAGTAATGTTTCACAAATCTGCTTAGGATAATTAAGGACATTAAACTGGGTGTGATTTTTTTGGAAAAGTTACCAACCCTCCCCACCTCTGTGAATGATGACACATGAGACTCCAGACAGAGAACACATCCCAAATATGACCTCCAGTGGGACATGAGCTTGTGAGCATGTAAATGTGCTCAATGCATCAAAAAGCAGCCGATGCACAGACCATAATTCATTCACCCAGACCACTTAGCCTTATTAGTCTACAACAAAAGATTAATATTTCAAAACCATAAACAACAAAACAAACAGAGAAGCCACCGCGGCACCATAACTCAGGCCCAGGCCACTTAACGTTATTGTAAACCAAATATTTAATATTTCAAACCATAAACTAAAACAAACAGACGAGCTCTTTGTCCAGACCGAGTGCCATCCATCCTCTCCTCTCCACTCCTTTTTCTTCTTCTGTCTGTCTTCCTCCATCTCTCCCTGTCTCCCATGGATCATTTGTGTTTGTGTTTTGTTAGGGGTGTGTTTTGTTTCATCAAATTAATCAAGTGCTCTAAATGGAACAGCTGTCCATCTACAGGGAAGGAGGAAGAGATTAAGAAAACTATGGGGATGTAAAACAAAAAAACTAAATGGAAAAAGAGACGGAGAGACTCATGACGACATGGGGAATGAGGCAGAAGGGGGGGGGGGAAGAACCTATGAGAAAGGGAGAAGGACAGCAGATTGCAAAAGGATAGAATGATGAAAAGCAAGAGGGAGAGAGGGTTTGAATGGTTTACAAAAGCACAGCACAACACGTGATGTGAGAGGGATGGAGAGGGAGCAGCAAAGCAATTAAGAAAAAGAGAGGCAATAAGTGAGTCAGAAATAACACATGGATATTGCATTTTGGGGGGAAAGATGGAAAAGCAGAGAAAATTAAGAAAAACAAAATAAAAGAAGGGGGAAAGAGGCAGCAGAGAAGCAGAAAAAAGAGGCTATTACTGATTGTCTAGGTGATCAGTTCTTGTTGCTGTTCTTGCATCTCGGCCCTGACGCAGACCAGAGTCAGCTCAAACATAACACACCATCAGTCACACACTAATGACTAGCTAGCACATAGCTGCTAGCTCCATGTTTCTGTGTGTACATGTGAAGGCGAGATTGTCAACTTGAACTTTATCTATTTGTACGATCCAGCGCTCATCACATGCAGTTTTTTTGGTGGTGTCAGAGGCTACTGCTATTTTTTTTATTATTTTGTAAGCACACAGCATTCAAACGTCTGTCTAATTTCTGTTACATTCTAAGCAGAGATAAACATACCCACACATTTTTGCTGATCTGCATATACCTTTTCATAGTGTGAGTAGAACTGACCAAACATGACTGAACGGACCCTGGTTGCTTGCAAGTAAGCCGTCTGAATGGAGAGCAAGGGGCAGAACATGTTGGCTAAAATGCAGTCTCAAAACCCATCAGCTAACAATTAACAACAATTTTTAAATGTTTCTGTATTGATATGCAGATGTTTGTTTCAAGACCCTGAATATCCGCTTTACATATCTACATATCTGTTGACTACCCTCGAACCCCAGAAATATTGACCATTGTCCTAAGAGGCTAAATCATCATCAGGCTGCCAATGTTTTTCTAAATCAGTTAAAATCAAATCATCAAATCTATCCCCAAGGTGAAAATCAGTAACTTGATTGTACTGAACAGGAGGACATTTAACCGCCTGAAATACTCCTAAAACTGTTAACTGATTATGTTTAAAAATGATTCGGATACGATTAC
>JAOWBC010000711.1:15829013-15846567 GCA_028566105.1 Hypoplectrus providencianus
TGGATGAAGCTGTCAGTGCCTGTGTGTCTCGCTTATCAGGCAGTCAAATACCCCCTCTCTGTAGACCACACACACACACACGCACACACACACACAGACATGAACCTACACAGATACAAGCACACAGTGAGACACTTGCAAAGAGGAGGGAAGAGCAGAACAGATAGAAGGTGAGAGTTGACGGAATCAGTAAGCTGGAGAGGAGAAAATGTGAGAATAGGTGTGGAGAAGGCAGTGTTTTTTTTTTTTCCTGACTACCAATTGTCAAACAAACTCTGTGATTCTGTTTCATGTTGATGAAAAAGAGAATGACAGAGGTAGTGAAGGATGTGGTCTGGTAGAATGAGACGTGCACTGATACCAAACCGACTCGCGCATCAGTTTCACACACTGCTTTTGTCAACAAAGTGACATCATTGACTTAACCACCAGGGGCATTTTACTGAAAAGACAGAATGTGATATGCTAAAGGATGCGTCTGCTCTGTTTACTGAGTAACACATCACAGCAACAATACCCCATCGTAACAGTTACTTCGAGGGATAACTTTAGAAACTAAGCTCCCTGATGCACCATGATCATCATCATTGGGGAGTTGAATGGAGGATAGACTGCTGTGAGATGTGTTAGCCCAGTGCACAGACTACAAATATTAGGAGGTGGCTAGCTTCTGCCGGAAGAGAATAATTGTGCCTCAGTAACTCAAGAGTTGTCTTTTTTTTTGCGTGTGTTTTCATAGCTGCCAGTAGCTGGGCCTATATTTGCTTGGTAAGCCTTCAGTTGACCTCTCTGGAGTCTTGCAGACCAAGCTAGCCTGAGCTGTTGATGGTCAGTAAACAACTCCCAGTGTAAGTTGATTAACCACAACAGGTTTCATTGCACCTGCTGGTTTGTGCATTGTCCATTTGGGCATAAAAAAAACTTAAAAATGCCAGAGAAATCCACTGCTCAAAAGTTTTCATGCTTGGCTAAAGTGGAAAGGTTTGTGTAATGAATAAAGCAAAATGTAACAATGAAAACCTCTTAAGCATAGAACTTATAATGTACATAAAGCGTAACTTCAGTGTCATCTGAAGCCACAGTCATACCAAGCTGAATCATACTTCCATCTAGTTTTCTATAATGTTTTAAAGGATAGACATTGATCTGATGCTCTTTTTAACTATGTCATCTTGTTGCCCCCTTTTCTTCAGCAGTGGTATAATATTATTAATACATTTGTACAGTAACTTGGCTAGTGTCGAATACAAAAAAAGGAAGGAAGAATAAAAACACAAGTAATGTAACTCAGTAATAACTTTTTATGTATTACAGAATCATAAAGGCATGCCATGATTGAGTTATTGAAATCTAACAGATAGGACCAGTTTTTTTTTTCTTTTTCTCTAGATTACATCCAGTTTCCTTCCCACCAAGCCAACTTTTTGTATCACGTATAGCACAGGATAATTCAGTGTATGAGAAATAAAGCTACTTTGTATGTGACATCATACAATCTTGCCCACAGAATCAAAGTAAATATTACAAAAAGCAAGTGAGAAAAACTTGATTAATGGTGTTTGCTTTATTTTTTCAAACTACGAATCATGGTTGTTCATTATTCCATAATTATTTCTTATTTTTTAGAATTCCACCAGAAGCGGTTCTTCAGCAAACCAGAGCCCACCTGTGCAGTTACATGTCTATACACCTTCTGTACCTACAGGCCAACACGTAAAATGTTTGATGTGGAAAAAGTAGCTGCTTTCGAGGTAGTGAATCACATCACCGTTTATTGCCACTATGGGGTTGAAAAAATACGATCTGGCTTCAGATACTCCTTGATATCAAAGACACGAATGCAGACAGCAATTCACACCAATTACACCTACTCTGAAGTTGTAGGAGAGAGTAACAAGCAGCTGTATTTTTAGGATCAGATTATCTGAAGAGAGGGAAAGCAGGTGTCATCCTTTGATAATAAGAAGCTTTTAGCTACATTCACGTACAAATTGACTTACTCTCTTACATAACACACTCTCTCACACTTCTCACTCTTTGTCCAGTGGCCAAGCAGTAGTCCTGGCACTCTTTATTGATGACACATTAAGCAAGGATAACCTCATTTGTGCAGCGCTGCAGGAAGCTTCACCTCGATCACCATGTCCTTGTTCACATCAGGAGATTTCTGACTTGGGGTTGCGGCTATATTTATCCAAGGAGACCGAGAGTAAAACATGGATGTAAAATGACTTTATGCTATAAAGTAACAGCAGATATCACCTGTTTCAATGGTGTGTTTGGAATGTTTTTACTGTGTAAAAGGGAGCATCATGAGTGATGCCCAGAAGAGACAGCAAAGCTCTTTCCAATTTTCCAAGCGAGTGTTTCTTGGGAGAAGAGGAGCGAGACTCAGCATGCTCTCATCCTCACTCTTCTTTACACTCTCAGGTAGTTGGCATGGTTGCTGTGTGTGTGTGTGTGTGTATGTGTGTGTGTGTATGTGCTGGTATGCATGCCTGTGTGGCTCACCCACACAGCAGTAAATTCTGTTATCCTTGGGGGTCCGGCTGTGCAAGGATTACACTGGCATCCCACTCCGGTTTTAAAACACAAACAAACACAGGTACACACACACACACAGACACACACACACACACAGAAACACACATCATGGACACACATTCCAGAGCCTACCTGCACAACACACACACTTGCCTACACACACGTACACGCACAGCAGCTTGGCTTTGCTACGGCTTCGCTTTTCAATTTTCAGCTCAATTACATTCCACTGTTACCTATTCTAAACCAAGATCCCTCTTTTCCCTCAGGACACACACACACGCACACACTTATTTAACGGTACTGCATCCCACTTAAGCCCAAGATTGTGTGGCCTCCTCAACTTTCAATGAAAGTGAGAATCATTCAGTTCTTAGGAGACTTTTTAGAACTTTGATTCTGTTTACTCTGGAAAAGTGTATGTTAAGATTCAAACACGCTGGATTGTTTCACTGTTTCTGTCGAACAAATCTTAAGAAACAAGTTAATAAAATCATGAGACGCAAACTACGGTGACCCCAAACACAAAACATGTCCCAAATCCGTCTTTAATTTCGTTGCTTTTACAGCTAAACAGTGCACCAACAGCGCCCCTTCAAGGCCAGAGTAAAACCTACGATTCCAGGAAAAGGAGCTTGCCTCACAACCCAATATATTTCAAATTAAAAGTCAATTTTATGTTTACAAACCACAACTAAAAAGAAAAAAATAACTCATAAGAGGAAGAATGACAATAAATCTCAGCATAAAAAATATGTTTTACATCAAAGAATCCTTCATTATAACAAAGCGAGTGAAGCAACATTTTTCATTTCAGTCTGCTTTTAATCACATTCTCATGATGGAATGAATGCAGCTGCTGCCTCTGCATGGCAACAGCATCAGGACTACATGGTGTCAGCAAACCTGGCAAAATGTAGTATTATTCTCAAAAATGCTATTTCAAAAATCTGTTCAATGCCATTATATGACCTCACCATAAATTTGCTTTTAGTCAAAATAAATTGTTGCTTTTTATTTATAAAAGGAGTACTAGGGCCAAATGTACACACACAGACACACAGACACACACACACACTCACACACACACACTCCCTGGTCCTAATAGCATTGCAGGCGAGCGTACAAAGAGAACAAACACCCATGTAATGTGGCGGTTCCCTCTCATTGACACTGGGCACTGGAATGCAACACGGGGGGGGGGGCTTGGGGACATGGTGTGTGTGTGTGTGTGTGTGTGTGTGTGTGTGTACCATCCTGTCAGATTAGCCGAATGATTAGCATTACTGAGAACTGACAGCAAGAGGAAGGAACAATGAGTGTCATTTATCCTCTTTTTCTCTCTCTTGCCCACTCACTTTCTTTTTTAGCTCTGTTCCTTGCTTTTAATCTCTGACCCCCCCCCCATCCCCACCCAACCAACCCCCTCACACACCCCCGTGTCTCCCTCACCGTCTGCCTGCATCTCCCTTAATGTTTTTATCCCCACGTAGAGTTTGCTCTGTAAAATAGTATACAATTAAAAGAATACAATTTCCTGATAAGAAGACAGTCTTTCAGTTGAATACATACAAGATTACACACCACATAATCAAATAATTTGTGCGGTCCAATACCATTTAAAACAGCTTGGATGATAGTATATAATGACAGGTTAACATCGCAAAGCCCTGTAATACAGTCGAGGCGCCTTTAAAGCAGATTGTAATCAACTAACGATGGGTCAGAGGGGTTAGGTTGTTTGATACCCATGGTTTGAACTCACCGCAGGAAAAAAAAGTGGTGGGTTGGAAGAGAAAGATGATGATAAAAGATGATTAGAGAGAAAAGGGACAGAAAACGGGACACATAACCAGACTGAAGGCATTAGAAGGTTTCTTTCATGGTTCTCTGTCTCTGAATCTATTGATCTTCATGTGATATATGCAGCATTTGCATTATCTCGTTAAATAATGACCATAACAATGATTTTTAAACTAGGAGCTGGCAGCCAGTAATGAGCTCTATCTACATTCTAATCTACAGACTAATCTATAATATGCTGCCATTTCTTATCAAAAGGATCAGCAGAATGCAATACATGAAGGAAATAAGGATGTTTTTCTATCTTATATAGAAGAGCAGACAAGCTGCTGCCGTTTTTAATGCAACGCAACATGATTATAGGACATAAAATAAAATGTTACATGAGCTACACCTGTGTTTTACATGATTTCACAGTTGTTGAAATGTTTTTAACATGTGGACCAAAGTTGCAGTGTTTTTCAATAAGCGCCACAGTTTTGTGTTGTTAGAATCTTGATCTTGCTCCATGTGCATTTGTTTTGAAAGTGAGTGAAATGAAGACTCACCTTATTTTTATTCATTTATTATTAAATTTAAATGTTACTTTATGTAATTTTGTATTTTAAACATGCTGTTCAATGCAAAACTTTGCCTTGTCAAAGCGTAAACAGAGGCTTTTTTGGTACGCATGCCATTTATCATTAGTCATTAATCTGATTTCATGGGGAATCTGGTCTCAACTGCATCAGGAATTCAGTGAAGTTTATTTTATATTATAGATTCCGCAGGGAAGGGAAAACAGCCCATATTTCCTTTTTTTTTTTTTTTGCTGGTATTCTCTGCTCAGATCCCAATTTTTTCATATCACAAAATCACAGGAGGCGGAGTTGGCTAAGAGGGAAGTGAAAGAAGGGGGAAAATCTTTAAAAAAAAAAAAAAAACAATCTCTAAACTGAGGCATCAGCTTGTGTGTTTGCTTCTTGCTGTAGAATCCAAACAGGACTCAGAGGAATGAGAAAAGGTGCGATAAGAGCATCCTGTTGTGGTTGTGCCAGTGCCAAAATGCCGCTGAGGGAATGAGACCACTGTTTGTTCCTTCATTTAACCATGTAGACCGACTCCTACTTGCTTTATTGCTTCAATTTAGCTCTGCTCTTTGCCCATTCTCGCCTTCGGGGCTGAAAAGTTAGGGACATTTTCTCTCAAGGACGAGGGAATTGAATTTTATGATTGCGCTATCTACTTTGGAATCTCCACAGAAGGACACGTTACAGCGTATTAGATGGGATGCATCCTTTATTCTTCACGCTGTCATTTCCTTGCTGTGAATCTTGCTCTTGGCTGACAAGCAATATATCACATCTGTGATGCGCAGTGACCAGGTCATTCCACTCTGAGCTGAAGGGAATTTAACAACTGTGGAGAGAAAAGTCCACATCCAACTTCAGCATCTGATATTATCTCTTGTGTAAATAGGATATATTTTTCTGTTGTTGTTGATGAATTGATGCTTTAAAGATGTGGAACATTTGGGTAATGTTGTGATTTCCAACAAAAATGCTTGGTTTTAGTTGGGCTACGAGAAATAATTGAAATAAATATGTTTATTATGTAATGAAGTCCCATAGCCTATGTAAGTTTAGCAATAAGCTCAAGTTTGACTTTTGGCTTCCAACAAGACACAAACTGGGTTAAAGTTTTAGATTGTTTTATATTCGAGGTCTGTCCTCCCCATGAGCCTCCTTCTTACATGGGATTTTTCTCTCTGTTCTCATGGATGGGGTTAGCCTTGTGCATCCTCTCCAACCTAAACGACACAATAGTACATATACATTTCATAGTTTGCTGCAGCTTAATTGATTTTAGGCTTCAAATCTGCTGGTCAAGGTGTGGTGAAAAAGACTTCCTAGTTAGGTGTGAGTAAAAAACTGTACCTAAATGCAGATAATCATGTAGTGGCACTTGGCTTACTGGAACTCACATAGTGACCTAAAAAAGTGATGCACAAAACCAAGTTCATTCTCATTGTTTGTTTTTTTTTGACAAAATGATGGCATATAACCAAGGAATGTGAAAGATCAATGTTGATACGTAAGCAAACTTATGCTTAAGTTGTTGTCACGCCCTCCATTCGAAACACACCACAACATTTTAAATGCACATTTTCAGTAAGTCATTTGATTTATATAGTGTATAGAGTATGTAGAGTTTATATATTCCATTTTGCTTGAAAAGCATTAACAGCAGAAATCAGCTATGGTATTAAAAGCCAAAATGTCCATGTAGGGAGGAGGTTGAGGTGGATGGATGGGTCAACACAGAACCCTGTACCTGTCCACAGCCAATGTGCTTATTATTGTCAGTTCCACATTGTGATTCAAAGCTGAGCTGACAGCGGCGCTTGCCGTCACCAGTAAACAGAGAGCTGCACTCTTTCAAGCTGCTGATTGGGTTCAAGTGGTTGAAATGTGCCAGTACTTACGAGTACTACTGTAGTACCTGCACTTCTCACTTGTGTCCACATAAGTACTCTCACTTGTCATTTTTATTAACAGCATCATTAATAGGATGATATTTATATAAAATAGACCACATTCTAATTATTTATTGGAAGAAGCTAAAATCAGACAGTCACTATCCTCATATAGCCTAAATTCAATGAACCCTGTTTTCATAATCATATTTCTGCCACTGTGGCCATTTGACTGTGAGGTTGACAGTTGAATCAGGCCCTTTAGGTTTCATTGGGACTATTCAGGTTCACATTTTGCCAGATATTTGTACAATATAAAATATATATTTCAAAGACATATTCATTTAAACTGAATCAGCTGATAAGATTTGTTTGTACTTGTTCTGAACACCTAATTTGTAGCAGATTTGGCAGGCACAGTCAAATAATATCATCCTGCTGATAGAGCCATCAGATCATAAAGTGCTTTCAGAGGACATGGGCAAACAGTGTTTTTTGTTGCTTAATTAGGACAACTTGTTGCCACATGATACACTACTACACTACAAAAAAATTGTTGAATTACTGCCATGCTCTATCTAGGTAAATGCCTGTTGACAGATGCATTACTTTCTGAACAAGGTCAGGCAACTGTTTCTTTTCCCCTGAAGATCCACTTAAACCTGCTTGCCAAATGTAATATTAATTTGGATTTGTACTCAGCCTTAATCTCGTAAAGCATGCAGCCTTTTCCCCAGCACAGCAATGAGTAATTGGCACACCTACCGTATCATTAGCTAACTAACTGGCGCTTACATGTAAACAGCCATTTTTTTTAGCTACAGTTAAGGTGGGGCTACATTTCATCTCTCTCTCGCTCACTCTCCCTAATTTTGCAAACAGTTGAGGTTTTCCAGTATGGCAGACTGGTGGTCTGGCTTAGATCGGCGAGTACACAGCTGGTGTGTGGAGGACCTGATGGAGCTTAAAGTTTCATACAAACATTCCATTAAAATCACATTACAGTATCACTAGAATAACTGTTATGATATCCCCAAGGTGTACAGAACTGCCGAAAGTAGTGTTTCTCCTTTCACTGTTTAACTTTTGTTGCTTGTGTACTATATGTGTGCTCAAGCCTGCTTCTTTGCTTTCAGGCAGTCACAGTCTGTGTGTAGCTGACTGTTTGCCCTCTCTCTATCAGTAGATATGTGCATCTGAAGGTTTCAGACTGTGCAGAACGAGCCTTTGTGCCTCCACAGTAATGTGACACCTTTCATAACTCCATAAAGAGAACACAGTGTATGTAAAAAGACAGCGGTGCAGTGCTCCTGCACAAAGCAGCTGGCTGAATTCACAATAATGGCCTGGAGCTTTACAGGCCAGACACTTTTGATTTCTCCCCGTCTATCTGCCTTCCTGTCTATCTGTCTGTCTGTCTGGCTTTGAATCTGACAGCTAAATTTAAAGGAGTCAGCTGTTTCGACTCAGACGCTGGGGGATTCGGGTGGTACCTGCCTGTCTCATCTCTCTCGCTCGATGTGACTGATGGCAGTTAGCTGCTTGTGCGTATGGCATGCTGACACCTCTGATTGGTCAATCCTAGCTTGTCACTCATTCCACCATCACGGACACGGCAGCCAAGAGGCAATTGTCGCGGCACTGACAGAGCCTCTGGCTATTATTGCCAAGGTGACAGAGAGCTTTACCTCTTAGTGAGACTAGAGACATCTCAACTCAGCAGCTTTCACACACTCAAATTTCAATTTTGCACAGTAAAACGCTGCCTAATGCATAGTAGTGCTGACTGGATTTTCCCTGATAAAATGGCAATATCTAGTTTCATTATTGAGCCAGCATTATGCCGACTTCAATGGCTTTTTTCTTCTTATTCCTTCCATTCACCTACAACTCTCAAAGAGTGCCTTGTTCCATGTTTGTGTGATGCTCTTGTATTTTACTCTCTCTTCCTTCAGTAGGAAGGTATGGTTGTTATTGAAGTGGTACTGAGGCAGAAAAAACCCATGGAGAGTTTGTAAGAATGATAAAGGGCGACAAGGAAAGTGTTGACCCACACCTGACACAAAAAGTGATTGTCAAATCGGTCAGATTTGTGGCAAGGGTAGAGCAGAGGGAAATAATTGGTCTGCCCTCCATCTTCCACTCTGAAAGTGAAAGATGATGACTACTGATGCCTTGGTGTCACCCTGTATTACTTACAGAGTGACAGTGCTAGACTCCATCCACTGTTAGCCAAAGTGTTTGACCTGCTGCAGTGCCCCTGACAAAGGCAATTAAGCCTTACCCCGGTCACTGAAGGAGTTCAAGACCACTGGATCCCTAAAGGACCAGTTATGTGTCAGAATAACAAAAAACTAAAACCGCTCGGATGATTTTGTTTTGTTTGTCCGGCAATGTCTGATGTCTAGTCTTTCTTGTGGCCCTGCATTTAACTTAAAAAAGGATTGAAAAACAAAGTGTGGAGGAAGGTCCAGGCATGTAAGGCTACAGCTTGAAAAATTAAATTCCCAGTTTCACTAAGAAGATTACTTTTAAATGAATGAATCACTCATGAGTGGTACTGTGCTGCTTCTCAACTTTCCTGGCAATCTTCGCCGCACTGTCGAAGTAATAATAATGAAGTATGGTAGAATGAAGTAGCATGAAAGGAATGCCTGGCGTCTGCAAGCTTCTGGATTCAATGCTACCAGTTTGTGCAGAGGTCTGGTGAATGAAAAGCAGCAGAGAAGGACCACAGCATGTGCAACTATCAATAAAAGATGAGGATGATGATACAGTAACATGTTCATTTTTCTGAAGGAATTTGCCTTATTTATGGATGTGGTTTAGTTTTCTCTTGTTGCCGCAAAGAAGGTTGTGTTTTTGTCTGTTTGAAGAACCTATTAAATAATGTAGTGCATCCAAAACACAGGACAGACACACAAATCATTTCACTTTTGTTAACATAGCAGGATCATGCTTAGCCCTGGCGAAGGGCTGCTTTCTCCAAGTGCTTTATTAGTTTTATACAAAGGCCATTTCCACCTGCATTTGAATGTGAAACAACAGTATGGAAGAAGAGGGAAAGAAGGTAAAAGAAAAGAAAGAATAAATGGACTTGGTTGAATAATGGCAGGAATTTAGAGGAAAAAAGAAAGTGAGAGAAGGGATGGGAGCCCTGGGTAGTGAAAGAATTTGCTCCCCTGCTAAGAAATAATAAGTGTCTCTCAAAAAACAACAAACTCAGATTCCCTTGCTAGAGTTTGTGCTTTGCAGCCTTTTGATGCAATATTAAAAAATGCATTGATTATTCATAAGGAATGTTTGGAAAGTGAAAACTTTCCTTTTGATAGTTGTGTAATCATGTCAAAACTCCCAAACAACAAACAAATAAGTAAGTATTAGTGAATGTATGCGTCCATGATTATTAACTGTATTTCTCATAACACATTCCCCATCAGGTTTGTGTGTGAGGAAGGAAGCAGTTGAAAAGTCAAAACAAGTGCTAGAGGTGAGATTGTGTTTAAAGGGTGTGAAGCCGCTCGGGAATTTTGCTTTATTTCATGTGAAACATGAGCTGTTGGGCCGGGGCTTTGAGTACGATTTGTGATGTCAGGTGGCTAAGTGAGCATGTGTGTGTGTGAGCGAGAGTGGGAGACAGGCCAGGGGGGGCGATCTAAGTGTCCAGGTATAATGGTCGTCTTCCTGTGTCTGACCCCCAGAGCTGTGGAGGTCGATGCAAACCTTTCAACAACTCTCTCTATTCATACCTCTCTGCAGGATCATTCTGCTTTATTACAGCCTCCAGTCTTATTCATGACGACTTGGCCATAAATTCTATTGGTTATGATAAAATTGTTGAGATCATCATCATTTATATATATATATATATATATATATACAAAGGGGATTTTGCAGTGGCGTTAACTCCAGTGGAAACCAGCATAATAGCATGTGTTTGCCTATGAGGAATTGGCTCAATCTGGAGGAAAATAGTAAAAACTACATTTTTGAAGCCAGTGCTCTTCATTGAAAGCCTGATATGATAGGATACAGGATTTAATGGTGCAATGGCTTTGGTATTAAAACAATATGTTTGTCCTTTAGGGTCTGATTGTCTGTGTTTTGGCTACACAGTTTATTATAAATTCCAAATGAGCTGAGGCTGTCCAGTATTAAAACACCCTTGGTAAAAATGGATGCCCTAATGGATTAACAAAACACAGACATGATTATGACATTGGAAAGTTAGAATTGTCCCTAAGTTAAAATTGTGCTCCTCGCCATAAACACCTCATTGTGTGTGTCTTTTTTGTGTCTCTTGTCTCTGTGTCTGTCTCACTTATCAACTCCTGATGCTCTCATAAGGTATCCATCCTCCTTTCATTCATTCATCTTTCACACACGGCTGTTTCCAATTGGCCCGGAGACATTCCTGGAATGCCAGGGCATCATTGTTTTGCACAGTGTGTGTGTATATGTGTGTGTGCGTGCACTCGCTGCCCCCGTACTCACTCCCTTATGCCGAAGAGCAGCTCTAGATCAGGGACTATTAGAGACACAGAGAGAGAGAGAGGATGGGAGGTTGAAAAGACGATCGCGGAGCAAAGGAGAGAATGAGCTCTTGGTGTGCATGTGTTCCAATTCTTCTATATAATCAAAAAGGATCGCAAAAAATGGCACACCCACTCAAAAACACATTTTGTTATGTCTCTGAGACAAACCTAGAGATCCAAAAGTTTTAAAAGATGGCAAATAAGCACAGTTGACTTTGGGAACACTAAAACCTCAGCAAAGGGAACAAAACTTTATGTTTATTAGTAAAAGACACTCCTCAGACTCATACACACACATGTGTTCATATATTCTATTCAATAACATATACATACAATTACATGTTCCAATTACAGCACACGAATCTCACACAGTGACATACACACACACTGTGTTCATGCTTCAGGATCGCTTCAGAGCGCTGGATAAAAATATTACACCACAATTACATTACCGTTTGCCACGACAGCTGGTCTGGACAAAAAGGCACCACAGCGTCTCTGTCTCCGTCTCTCTATGACTTTGTCCTACTAGTTTTATTTACATTCCTCTTTCTCCCATGACACATGACTAAGCTAATCTAAAATGCAGCGAACCCAGCATTGGCAGGACGAGTCAAGCAGAGACCAAAGCCATCTGCCTAAACAAGTTATGCCATTCAGCACGGCACAGCCTCCAAGAGAATCCAGATTTCCCCAGTAGGTCTTCTATTATGAAAAACATGATTTTTAAACTAAAAAAGATGTGCATGATAGACAGATTGGTTTGCGATTGTCTCTTGGTTTGTTATTCTGACACAAAACTGTATTTAGCAAAGGTTTGTCAAATTGATTCCATGAAAATGAAACTGAATGACAGCATGGATAGGGATTCAGACCCTGGAAGGTTTGTGGTTTTGTGTTTTCGTAGAGGCCAGATACGCTCCAGACTGTTTGAACATCATAAGCTGAAGATTGTGTTGTTCTTTTTATAAGTGGGTGAATGGAGAAATTGGAAGAAAAGGCATTCATCGTTGTTGTCATAGCAAGAGAATCCACCACAAACACACACAAACACAGAAAGGAGTGAATGCGTGCACACACATAGGGATGCAAACGGACAAACACACACAAAGCAACAGGGAGGCGACTAACACAACCAAATAGCAATTACTACAGCGTCCGCAGCCTAGCAACCAGGCCACTGGATGTCATTGTCCCTCATCACATTTCTTTGTGTGTGCATGTGTATGTGTGCGTGTGTGCGCCCTCCTGTGACAAAGATCCTCTTTTGCACGACCCAAAATTTTTGTGTGACAGGTTCAGAATAGTGGGACAGAAGAAGAGAAAGTATGTAGAGTATGAGAAAGATAAACTATATTTTATCTAAAAGGCAATGCTTCAAAATGTGTTTTTTTTATCCTTCTTGTGATGTAGGAAATATGTGCACATGCATGTGTCAAGTCAAATGTTAAATGACCTAATATGAAATATGTAAATGTGCATGTTTCCTGATCTAATGCCGCAGGGGAGGAATGTGTTGCTGGAGGCTAACAGTCCTCTTAAACCACACATTACTGTGGCTCCCAAGAGACTCAACTCTCATCGAATCAATTAAATCCTTAAGCATTTGCTTCATTCAACAATCTTTTTTTTTTGTTCATAACTCGAGATGCTACTACTAGCATTTCACTGTGACGTGAAACGTGAAAGAGCACTTTTTAAGCAGAGAGAGAATTTAGCACAGTGAATTCCAGCTCATAGATTAGACACTGAGATCCCGTTTGGTTCTATGGCTCTAGTAAATGTTGCTCCCTGTTTTGCTGCAGTTATTCCTTGTGCATTTCAGGCATAGATATATGAAACGAAATGTGTAACCTTTCTCTCTCTGTAAAAAGGAATAAATGTAGGATATAATATGTGTGATATTAAGTTATAGGCTGATTGTTCTTATCCTGGAAACTCAAATATTTACTGTTTCCAATCAAATGCAACAGGTGAGGAAGGTTTAAGTGAAGCACGAATGAAAGCCCTGAGCAGTTGCTTTACTCAGAAATATATCATAATGTATTTCCAAAACTAGAGCCACTACATCTGCCATTTCACTGTGATGTCAAAAGTGAAAGAGAATTGCATGAAATATTGAAAAAAAAAACAAGCATGAACTTTTAAATCTTTGCCAACTTAGAAGAGATAGACTGCAAATCAAAAAATCGGGGCAGTGGCAGACCAGCAACTCTAGTGTTCTGTAAACTAAAATTACTGTTTTTGTCAAAGGAGTCTGGTGGTCTGGTGTTGAAGAGAGCATAGATGATAGTTTCTATTTCCTGTTCCCAAATAATTCAGGATTTTGGACATAGCACACCCTTAAACTGATTTATTTTATTTATTTATTTTTTAAGTTGGCTTAAATAGATTGAGCCACTGCCCCTGTCCACAGCAATGCATTGTTATGTTTTCATGTCAATACTCCTGTCTGAGCTGGTAACATGGTGACCACCATACTGTAAATAATACTGCCTATAACTGAAATTTTATTACTGAAACTGAAGTACATCCTCCAACCCCACTCCAAAAAATCTGAACTATCCATTTAAATTCAGTTCCAAGAGATTCATGCATGCATTTTCATAAAAGTGTCTCTTTTCTACATTCCCGTCTGTCTCATTATGATTTATGAGCCACAGGCTACAGTAAGTAGAGTCTCTGACCTATTACCATTTAAAAGTAACCTTACTTACCACTCGGCCATGCGCACAAGTACACACATGCAGGTGTGTGTTTCATGATCCGAACAAAGAGCATCTTCAAAATCCCATTCAGTGTTTAGCAATTCAAACTAGATGATGAAAGCGCACTAATTCAAACAGCTATTATTTATGAGCGCCGTCCTGTCTGCCGCTGATTCAGGTGGTGCGGTTCACCAATAAAGAACAACACACACAGCGTTGTTTAATTAGAATTACTGTTTCGCCTGCTTTAATATTCATACAGTCTTTGTTGTCTGTTTTGTCTACAGGTACGAATCGCTTGTTCTGCCTTCTCCTTCCTGTTTCAACCTCTACTTTCATTAGATGCAGAGAAAGCTTTTGATGTTTTACTGTCATTGAAGCAACTGCAGCTTTTTGGGCAAGTGCATGTGTGCGTGTTGTGTGTCCAAAAGTTTTTCAAGGGCACATTAGTAAAATGTGATGAAAGAATGCTGCCTTGTCTCATATCTCCTCAATTTTTTATGTATTCCCTTTACTTTTCTCGCCTCCTTTTTACCACTCCGTTCTTATTTCTCTCCTTCTCTTTTCCTGTCATCGCTCTTGTAAAACTTTTCCCTCTGGCATTGTGTATGCCGTCTTTGAACCATCAACAACAGACTATTTAGTTTATTGCGTTTTATTATTTAGTTCATAAAGGTTTGGGGACCATGCAAAGCCACATCTATAGAAATGCAGATTAACATAAAAACTCTCCTATTTAAAGCTATAATAAGAAACATTTCCACATTAAAATGTCTAAAAAGGCCTACACCTAATATGTACTTTGTTGAGTTTTGTACTCAATTATCGCAAATGTCTCAAGCAATAATAACCAAGAGAAATCCTTTTTTTTTAAAGGTAACAATCTGCATCAGCGCTGTGGTTGTCTGTCAGAGGCTGGCATAAAATTAATTCTCATCCAGTTGAAAGCCACATTTTTCAAGACAAACTTTTTAACTCTCGGTTCTTTTTTAATTATATATTTAAACCAGAAGAAGGATTTTAGTTTTGGAATGATTGGATCTTTAGTTATCAGAGAAACAAGCTGAGCAAACATTAGCGGCAGCCCAGCCCGAAGCCCTTCAGAATATCCCTGGTCTGTTGAACAAGTGTTGGAGAAAAGCAGGTTTTGAATATGGAACTGCTTCATTGTGTGTTCTGTTTTTTACAGTGTTTGAACTGGTTCCAAATCTTTTGGTTTTGAAGGGGAGGTCACCACCACAGATAATTCATTTTATTTACTTACATCGGCATATATATATGTCCCTGCTTCTATCTATGTTAGTTATGCTACAGTGAACAGCTGTCAACATCTGCCTTCTTGTACACATAAACCCTTGTGTTACGGAGGTCATTTGGTATTGATTGTTCAGATCACGTTCACCCTCTTAACAAACCACACACCTCCATCCCTTTAGAGGAGCCCTCAGCTATGAACAGCTCCTCTAGGTGTCTCAGCGGTGGTTTGATTGACACCACTCACGCCCGGTGAAATGAACTAAATTAAAGGTGTAAACACTCCAGAGTGCACTCCAAACATGAACACACACTCTGCTTATCCTCTTGACGCAAGTAATCCTTTACACTTTTTTTGTTCTTTTCCTCTGCTCCTTTTTTTCCTTCTAACACCCCGACCTTTAGATGTTATCGTCGAACTTGTCACTTTTCCAAGTTCTTAATAAGCTGTTTTGATTGATTATGGTTAATTCTACGAAGCCGTTAGGAATACTTAAAGCTCTCCATTGTGTGTTTTTGTGTGAGTGTGTGTGTTTGGGAATGTTTGTGTGTGTGTGCGTGACTTTGAGTGAAACTCTCAGATGAGAAGCCAATTGATTGAGATGGCCCCAATTAGTCTCTGTGATTAATTGAGTGTGATTGGATGTCGTTCCCAGCACCTCATCGCTGACGTTATTGACAGGCTAATTAGTTGCCTTGGTGACCGCTTCAACACAGCTGATTGTGTGTGACCCCATAGCAGCCAATCAAGCCTGCCTCTTGCTTGTGGACGTGTTTGTGTTTTTCCAAATACACCTTGAGGGTTGTTCTGAAGATGTTTTGATATCACAATTTTAATATCATTAGACAGGATGCTGCTATAAAATGTAAAATATGTTTTTGTTGTGAATCAATCTCAACTGAGCCATCAAAAATTAAAAACAAAAACAGGATTACTCACACTATGTTTTTCTTTATCAATTTTGGTCAAAGTGTCAAAGTTATAAATTCCATCTGCCAAGAGGAAGCACACAGATAGAGAAAAAGGAACCCAGCTAAACTGTGTAACACATACAGAAACATGGCTCTGAAACTGGCTGCACAAATGGATCACCTCTATAACCATCAAAAAATACTTGAAATATAGTGGGTAAATTGGGTATTGGGTGTTTTTTCTGGTGCTACAGAAAGAAAACACATTGCAGAAGTAACATTGGCACTTAGATGTGATGTAGCAGGGAATTGTCCATCTGCTTTTTGTAACTCCCTCCCTTCTGAGGGATTGTCTTTCCATCATGCTGTTTTTCCCACTGTTCATTATTCCTACATTGAGACACTTTGGCTCTTGCTTTTTTTTGCAACAGAATATTTGGGGATAAAGGCATCTCTGGCGGACAGCAAACCAGCCTTCTTAATTAGTGCTCATGGTGATTGAGCCTCTACTTGTGCTTTTTGAAAATATTTAGCTCCTTGACTGTAATCCTCAAATTATGGTTAAAAAAAACCCCATTGATATCCATCTCATTGGCCAAAGTTCAAGTCATATATATCTTCATAATGTCTTGACTGTATTGTTGTTGTTTTTTTGTTTGTTTGTTTTTTATATTTCTTTGTACCCAATTTCCAGTGTGGGCGTAGAGCACCCCAGTATGTCATACCATCTCTATCCAGGCAATTGTTAAAAGACATTCAGAATACAATTTCAAACACTGCCTCCTCAGTTTTCAGGGTCGTTTCTCTATAAATCTTTATGTTACCTTGAGTTTCTCAACTCAAAAAACTGAAAATAACTAGTCTGCTTCTGTGTATGCTGTTTAAAGCAGGTAAAGACCCAATTTTCTAAACAATGTTCCGAAGAATTATTACCTTTTTTTCCTGGCCACACCCTGGAAGCCCTGTTCTGCCAAAACATTGGGAGCTATCGTTTTTCCCACAGGGGAGAGAAATACTGCTTGACTGAGCAGCTCATGCAGTTTTTCCCATGTCCACACTGAATGGGTTAGAGGCTCTTAAAGACAGGATGACCCATCCCACCCATTCAAGTCCGGTGTACATTACTGACTAGAAATGAAGAATTAAATTGTGTCAATGTAGCTGTTATCAGTCATGCTATCATATCAAGAGGATATATTACTGACTGGCTGGTGTCCAGAATGAACACCTGCCGTGATTGTCAAAGTGATGTGTGTGTGTGTGTGTGTGTGTATTATATATATATATATATATATATATATCTATATATATATTGTGGTGTGACAAGTTATTAAAAGATGTAT
>JAOWBC010000711.1:15862064-15880712 GCA_028566105.1 Hypoplectrus providencianus
AACAACGGTCTGCTCTTTAGAAACGGCAGACCATAGAATGTCAAAAATGTCCAATCGGAAGCAAATATTCAACAGAAAGCAAAAAGAAACAATTAGCTTCCAGTCTTCTTATGCACTTCAGTGGAAACATTTGGCACCACTTGGCACTGTTTAGAAATAGTTCAAACACACCTGAACTGAAAATGTGAATGCACTCAACATGAGTAAACCCTCAAGACATCCTTGATTTTTTTTTTTTAATTCTCCACCTAATTAGGCACTTCACACTGATGAAGTGGGGACCTGTTATCTGTTACATGAATGAAGTATTGAACAAAATACTCAAAATTAAGGTTTCATTTCAGCCTCTTAAAACATTTAATAGGTACGTGGCCTTCTTATCTTACATGTAAAGAAAAATGGTTAATAGACTGATTAGATAAAACAATTTTAGAAAGAAATTCTAAAAGAAGAATTGGATCAATAAGTCACAGTCTAACTGAATGTAGTTTTCCAAACAATGCTCACAAACATGTATACACACCACTGTTATTTTAAAGATCTGTGCACAAACCTTTTAGTCACTCAGTTACACAATAAAAGTCTTCACATGTTCTCATTCAGTCTCTCTTCCCCCGATGAAAGTTATAATACGCTCAGAGCTTTGCGGTGTGGATTGATGATTAAACCTGACACACACTCTTAGGTCCCCTTTTTGCCCTCACCACTAATCAATCAATATGTGAACTGGCGCATATACTGGGAAGGTGGGAAACCTTAAGTCAATATTTGGATTGGGTAAGAACACATAATTTGGAAATTACATAAATACAGTGGATGACAGCTGAAAAACCACAGGGCTTACGCAGTGTTCTTTGATGAATGTCTCCGTGGTCATGGTTTTAATTTGTGTTGCTGTAAGTGTGGTTTTCAGAAAGGGAAACGCTAAACCACCTCTGGACTTGTGAACATTGCACTTTTGCCCCTTTATTAGGTGTTGGATAACTGTGTTGGCGGTGCTTTCAATCCCACAGAAAGTGAGCAATCATGATGATGGATAAATAATTGTCAGACATGAACACAAGGTCAGACTGTGAAAGTGAAAATGAAATGGAAATTAAGTGTGATTGTGAAGTTTTCATCAATTCATTGTTACATTTTAGGAGTTTCCAGTTGCCACATTATTGATGCACAGTTTTTGTTTTTTTTGTTTTTTTCAGAATGAATAACAATTGAATACAATGGCGTCCATGTATATGTTGAATAATTTGTTTCATGAAATTAGGTTATGTATTGTTACATTACGTAACATGTTGTGAAGTTAATTTAATTTGAAGTCATGGAACATTAAGAAATATAGCAGTGTCACAAAATCATCTAACAAAGCCAGCAGTTTAGTGGGACATGAACAATGGCCTTATTAGGTCTTGCATTGCTTTGACCATTTTTTCAAAAATTGACTTTGTCACCCTTTGTACCTGCTTTTCTCCAATCATTATTGCTACAGGTAATGAGACTGAAAGAGAATGATGCATCCCTGCTTTTTCCTCTATATCTATATGTATCTGTCGGTGATGGCAGCTTGTCACCAGCTACAGACGTCAGAGCCGATGATTGCAGAATACACTCCAGATTGCATGGTTAATGATGATCGTAGCACACTGTCGTAGAAAACATTTGGGTTTAAAACTATCAAGCCGTGACATAAATCATTAAGTGGAGTTAAATGAGGTTGCCAAAACAAGATACACTGTTTATTGGCCCCTTATAAACTTCATTAATTATCGCCTCAAAGGTTGAATACTAATTGAAGTAGTTAGTATTGCTTAGGAATTTACCTTTAATGTGGTTACACGGCAGAGCTGGGTGTGAACACCTTTCGCATGAAACATTGTGAATGTGTTTTGAGTTAGAAATGAAAGCGGTGGCCTGATCAGATTGATCTTCAGAGAAAACCATCCATCCTTCTGAGGAATGAAGGGACGACTGGCTGGGATACTTAGAGTGATGGAGATTCAGACAGCAGGAGGAAAATGAGGAAAAGTTTTGAAGTAGAGATGAATGGAGTGCATCCAGGGTGGAGAAAAAACTTAAATAGCAGTCTCCAGTAGAAACAGAAAAGAGAAAGAAGCAGTATATATAAGTATGACAGACATTAATGTATAGCATTTTGACTTAAGTTATAGAGTGATGAAGGAGACTGAAATGTGGACTTATAGATATACTGTTATGTGTGACAAAGAATAGGATGAAGCAATTGAGACTAAGTGCTTATTGTATCCGAAACAAGATTTAATGTAAAATAAAGCACATAAGCTTTAGCCTACACTATGTAATCTTATAAAAAGAAAGAAGATTACATTGAGGATGAGAGAGGTGTTGAAAGAAAAAGAAAAATTGGTATACGGAGAGGAACATGATTAAATGTTCAGAGCGACATCAGCCTCAAATAGATAGATAAATGGATGGAAGTGTGAGAGACGAGGGGAAAAAAAAGCAGCAACAAAGGCCATTTAAAAAGTGAAGTTTATAAGCTATCAGTTACAAGGTGTTTCAAGTCAGAGGAAGATAGATGAATGGTTCAAGGGAAGCAAAAAGTATATAAAGAAATAAACTTCAGACTTAAGCAATATAAAATCATTAAAAAAAAAAAAGATTGTATTTTCTTTTCGTTTTTTCATCATTTCATAGAATGAAATAATTTTCCATATCACAGTATAGAGGGATATCGTAATACTTATGTGTCATATGTGCTAACACTTTATTTTGAAAAGCGGACATATTTACAGGCGTATCCTGGTTTGTGTCTATGCATTTAACACCACAACACAAAGCATTTAATCTGCTCATTTATTATTAAAATTAAATATCTCTTCATCTGTGATTTGGAAAGTTTGAGGTCCAATAGGCTGCCCGATGACATCATCCCTCATTGACATACTGATCATAGCAGGCCATAGTTTTCCTTCCGTGTGCATCAATGCAGAAAAGGGACAGTTCCATCACATTTGCTCACCAGACAGGCACATCTCCACCACCATAACTTGACTCCTTCCATTCCTGTGTGTGCTACAGGCTTCGCTTGAAACAAATACAAATGATGCAACACTACATGTTACTGCCCCTGTTTTGCACTTAAGTGAACAATCTAGAGAGAAATTAAGGTCCTTGGAATACACTGATCATCCACTCCTCATAAAGATGATCATCTCTTTCCTCTAGGCTGTGGCTTCAAAGAGTCTAAGCATTATCTCCCAGTAAAACGCCTCACATTTTGTCTGTGTCACAATCTATAATTGAGAGTTGATTTCCAAAGATCCCCACATGAAACCACATCTGTATGCTTGTAAATGCTCAGTGAATTGTTCTGTTTCCCATGGCCTTCAGTTGTTTCCATCCCACCCTCACGCTCCCTTCACTGAGACATGAACTCCAACTCTCACTGCAATTAAAGCAATGGTCCAGTAACCGTGATAAGAACAATTTCAGATTGCTCAATATTCTCTCCGTGGTATGAAACTGCATCTGCTGTGCTGTAATTGCCCTTTGGGGATGATTCTGAACTCGACTGAAAACTTGCACGTCTCCATGCAGACACTCATGCACGGATTACACACAGAGATGCACATATATATGCATTTACATTATTATATGCTGGTACACATATAGATAAACACACATGTTCACAGCAAACACACTCGCACACATTTGTGCTCTTATTCTCATTAAAGAGATTAATATACATGCAAATGCAATCCAAGCAGTCTTACACGTATATGCATGAGTGTGCATGTGGACACAAAGAACACACACTCACAGATCATCTGTATTCTGTTTACATTCAACACATTACAGTACACTTCCTAAAAGCCTGCAAAAGTCTTCTGTCGAACTTGTTTAAAATTTCCAAAATCATGTTTTCAGTTGTTATGTTTAATCACAACCATGAACCTTCATATTTCCGTGTTTTAAACAAGAGTAAACTTTATTAGTCCTGAAGGAAAGAAAGGGAAGGGGTAGATACAGAAAATACATACATGTCCAAGAGTAAAAAATAACGATGAATGCAATAAGAATAATAATGTAATCTGTATCAGGAATAATAATTAGAACAGTGAATTGAAGAGTTGAAACAAAACATGCATTTTGAAATAATAATAATACTGTGAATGATGTTGAAAAGTAATAATGGCAGTGGTATTATAAAACTCATCTAAGAAAAATATATTATTGCACTTGATATTAAAGTGCAATAATATCTTTTGAATGATATTTATATGATCTTGAAAAAACGAATACTGCACATGAGATTGATATTCACATTTACATTGGACTCTATTATGTGTATTTTTTATCTATTTTCCTTGTGCCTGTTTGTATCACTTAAAAATGTTTATGTTATGTTGGTCTATATATATATATATATATATATATATAGATAGATAGATAGATAGATAGATAGATAGATAGATAGATAGATAGATAGATAGATAGATATACACACACACACATAACAAAGTATTAACACTGGGGGCTTATTTGCAATTTAGTTCTTTAATTTTCTTAAACTATTTTAGAGACTTTAGAGGCTTAAACTGACTATTTATGCTGAAGTTATATTTGCACACAGTGCATGGACGGATCCACACTGTACAGCTGCATTTGTCCATCACTGTCACACCCACACACACTGTATGCGCACGTATGACAAAGGGCAGAAAAGTACAAATGTACATGATGTTAGGGACACAACTCCTCAGAAAAAAAGTGAAGACAAATGAGTGAAGCAGCCAGAGCAGAGAGGCGAGGTGGAATCTTCCTGTAATCTGTGACTGCTTGGTCAACACAGCTTAGCTTTTCAGTCATTTATTCATCCCACATATTTTTTGTCCTATGTCCTTCTGTCTGACACACTGCCCCTCCCCCCATCCATCTCCTTCATTCTCCCCCTACCTCACTTTGCTTGTCGCTTTTCCTCCCTCTATGATTTTCCCTCATTCTCTTCTCTCCTTGTCTTCATCGATAATGCTTCCTATCACTCTTCTCTTCCCTTTCTTTCCCTGTCCATGAAATAATGGTCTTTGTATGTTTGCCAAAGTCACTCTCATTCTGCAAGCACTTAGTGAATCAATAGTGAGCCTGTGTGTGCGCAAGTAGATGGCCAAAGGTGATCTACATGTTTGTGATTTTTCATGTATGTGCCTGCACTGTTTTACTTTGTCCAATATGGCCATTTTTAATGGTTGTGCTTGGATTTTTGGAGTAAAATAATAATGCCAAAAGAACAGCAGAGATTTAAACAACAGTCTGTTCATCTTTTTCTCTCACCTTTTCACCTTCCCATCCATTTCAACCACCGGCTCCCACTTTCCCCTCTCTCAGCAATCCACAGTATTCCCATCACCCACTCATTCATCCATTCATCCTTCCATCCATCCATCCATCCATCCATCCATCCATCCTTCCATCCATGCATTAAGCCAGCTATCTAACCATCCATCCCCCAAGCCATCCATTTGTATCCGTGGGTGCACATGATAAATGTTTAGACCTTGTTTGGTGGAAAACATCCCATCTAAAGGACACTGCGACGGACAGATCGTTTATCAAATCTTTGTAACACACACACTCACACACGCACACACACACACACACACAGGACAGATTTAGTCCTGTCACATGTGAAAGTTGTCATCATTTAGCTTCCCTGTCAAAACTCATGAAGTTGAATTCTGCTCTTTATGTATGTATACACAGACATACATACTGTTGATCTGTTCTGGGTGGTGCAGTCTGTTGGCTTTTTGATCATTTTCACAGAATCTAATAAACATATAATGTACTTCCTTTTATATAAATCAGATTTGTGTTCTTGAATTAGCAAAACAACCCATAAGAAAATATGACAAATGGGCTAAGAAAGTAGAAAAAAACCCTGATACAAAACGATATACAGAGCCAGTGGCACTTTCTCTTAAATTCTGCTATAAAAAGACCTGTCGTACATGTCACCCATCAAACAAAGAGTTCTCTTATCCTGTGTGTGTTTTCCAGATTGCAGTTGGGACATATCAGTGAAATCTATTTGTGGTTCTTTGGAGGTTTTACTGTGCAAGGGTGAATGAAGATGAATGGGGCCACTGCCCTCTCCTCTGCCTCTATTGATTTCTGTATCACCATGTCAATCCTTGGGCTGTCATACACACACACACACACACACACACACACACACACACACACACACACACACACACACACACACATACACACACATACACTCTTATCTGCTCTGAGATGTCAGGACACACACATACACTGGGGGCTCATGTCTTACAGCCTATAAAGTTGGGATGGAATGAACATTGCAGTCACCAAATGGAATGGAAGTCACCAAAGCTTGTTAAGATCTGACAATTTGATTGGCTTTTTCCCAGAAAAACACAGCAGGAGAGACTTTAAAAGAGCTCCTGCAAGCCTTACCATATGGCATTCAGTGATTTCAATTCCTAATTTAAGCAAGTTTCAATCAGCTGCAACTTCCTTTTAATACTGTACTTGAGCAAAAGAAATCCAAAAGACAGTCTGAGTGTGTAAACCTCCACTAAGATCATGCCCCACTTCACTGTATAAGTGCAATAATAATAATAATATAATAATAAAATATAATTTGTGCTCTAAATTTTAATGGCTTCATCCTGGGCTGATGCTGTCCCCTTCTACTTTAATGAAATTAGTCATGTAGTTTTTCTGTAATTTCACTGATAAACAGACAAAAGACATGGTTGTCCTCAACTTTCTCAGAGTGCATCCAAATGTTTCGCTTGTACGAGACATTTTTTTATTTTATTTTATTTTTTTTTTAATTAAAGAAACCTTCTCCTCTGCCCAAAGGAAGCCATTTGTGATGAGCAGTGCCAGCTGCCATTGAGCAGCAGCTCTCTTTTTGGAGGACTGTGGTTCAGCTGGCGTACAGCAGTTTCCCCACTCATCATGTTCTGTCAGCTTTTATCATGCATCATTCTGTGGCCAGCAACATGAGGAGGGAGGATTTTTTATTTTTTTTTTTTTTAAATGTCAATCTTGTGATTTGAGTGAGAGACTGATGATTCAATTTGAGGCTTTTTGACAAATGGTTCAAATAAGTGGGCAGCAGAGAGAGCGTTGAGCAGGAATAATCATTAAGAGCGTGCTCAGCAGCAGTGCACATATTATGCAATGCTCACTGTGCTGTGGCAAGCTGTTTTCATCCGATTTCATTTTCTTTAATGTAATTTTTTTCCCTTAGCTTTTACACCACAACATCTATAACAATTAATGCTATTTGTCATTTGTCTCATAGGCTTGATTATCTGACAGAACATCACTTGATTTAACAGCTTACAAGTCCTGGATGTCAGCACTTCAAGGCAGCACAGCCAACATTATATTCAAAGCTTAGTAGTAGTTGGCAGAACATATCAGATCTAAACCAGTCCAAGTCTAATCAATTGATCCTCCGGCAATCTGTCACTCAAATTTTCAGATAAGTGATAAGTGTATTATGATTTTACTCAGCCGGCCAAGTAAACATGGAGTCTCTTTTATTGCCAAGGCTAAATTAGCACAAAATGAACAATGACAGGATGAAAGCATCTCAGGCAGAGTCGTGGCAGGTGGTAGAGCTTCCTACAGCTTCCTACTGTCTGCAAGTGTGTGATGTATAAGGGCTCAAAATACCTTTCCCTGTACATGAAATCGTGCATGTCACTTGATAAAACAAAAATGTAAAAATGTTTGTTGTCCTTTCTCTGTGTTATGTCACAGACTATCCCTTTACATTTAACCTACTTCAGAGTGTAGATAGTTAAGGGAACATTTTGAGCATAACTCCATTATGCTTTTCAGCAATTCTAATATGGAAATTGTTGTTGTAATATTCAGGGTTTTTTTTGGTGATGTAACAAATTCAACAAATTATATTTAATTTATATGTTGTTAATTCTTGCTGTAATAATAACATCGCAGCTTATGATAATAAGCTACAAGTACTAGGAACTTAACAGCACAAACAGATGCACATTAAAACCAGCAGCATCTGGCTTTATAAGATTTTACATACAATGTTGCATGTAAGCCATGGAGTTATGTGCAAAGCTCAGATTTCGCATGCACTTTACTGTGTGTATGCATGTTGTACTTTAAGTCCTGTGTATGAATGTGTGCGAGTGCATCAGTGTGAGATTTTGTGAAGCTCCTTGCAATTTTCTCTGCATAAAGAGGCTTTATAAATGCAGTCTATTTACAGTACCATTATTTGTGGCATAAATCACTGATTAGATTTAAATTACATCCTCAACTCACAACAAGTAGATGTTTTTTGTTGTTGTTGTTGTTGTTGTTGTTGTTTTTTAATATTATTTTCAGGATTTCATCTTGTGACAATAATTCTAAGCAGGGAAAAACAACGGCGCTTTTTAGTGTTATTACAGGAGGTCATTAAAACAAAATTAAATTTCTTCTTCCATGACTTTTTCGTGTTTGACATTTTTGGCATGACACCATAAACCAGAGTTAATGTGAGACACCTTCGCCGCAGTGTTTTTGAAACTGCCACATGCTTTTTAAGGGTGCAAAGTCTAGCTGAGGATTTTCGATTGGCTAGGGGGGGTTAGCTTCCTCTTACAGTAATTGCTGCTATGGCTATTGGGGCTTCAAAGAGAGAAATACTGTCTGAGAAATTACCCCTGGACCTGGAGTTTCTGTCTGTGTGTATGAGTGTGTGTGTGTGTGTGTGTGCGTGTGTTCTCAAATGGGAGGAGTGTGCGGTGGAAAAATGGGAGCTGTCAGTCAACCTAATGAGACCAACCTTCTCAGTGCGCACACACACACACACTCACACACACACAGAGCGCCATCGGGCCAGTGGAAGTGCCATATAATTGGGTTTCCTTTCCAGGACAACAGACATGCTCACTGGATTAGATCTGACCACCGACGCCAATTCTCTCCATGTCTCCCTCTCTCTGCTTTTCCTTCTCTCTTTTGCTTTCTCCGACTGTCTCTTTTTTTGCATCCCTCCAATTCTGTTTCTTTTTTCAGCATCTTCATTTTTTCCTATTTGTCTGTTTTCTCTTTCTTCCTTCTGTTCTCTGACCTACACATATTGCACTCTATCCATTATCATATGTGTCTACTGATGATATTTGTTACAACATATATTTTGACACATCATCTCCCCTTTACCTAGTTAAAATCAAAGTATTTAATGTCATTTTGTTGAGTTATTGGACCCCAGTAACCTGCCTCGTCTTTAAGCATAGGGGTCATCTGGAGTTTATTCCCTCCTTTTGATTTCCACAACATCACTATGAATGTATTTTTCTTAGGAGATGAGATTAAACTTTATTGATCCAAGTGGGAAAGTTATTTGAGGTTTTTGCAACAGTAAACACCAGCACAAGATAGAATAACGATTAAAGAAGAAGGGTTATACTGTAGGAGGTGTGAGGTGGCGTGACAGAAAAAAGGGAGAACAGAAAGGAAAGCAAAAAAGAGGAGGAAAGTAAAAAAAAAGGAGAAGTAAAGGGCCACTTCTTTTTTCTCACAGTTCCTTATGCAATCCCTGAGGAATGTTCACATCTCCTCTCTCTGCCCCTCTTATTGTCTGGATTTGTGTAGAGCCTCTCGGGGAGTGTGTGCATGTGTGTGTGTGAGGGTGTATGGCCGCACTAAGCTGTGTCTGTGTGTGTGTGAGGGAATTGCTAAGCGTCTTTGCAACAATAATTCAAGACATTAGCAAAACATTACACAATGTGATGTCAATTCATCATTGTTGTTTTCATTGTTTTACAAGAGTTTTTTTTTATTTTATTTTTTATAAAAGATCTTTCCTAAATGCCCTTTTCAATTGTGTTATTACTTGATGACACTTCCCTTCTTATCCCTCTCTTTGAGACCACATTTTACTGCGAAATGTCACTTTCTTTTTTATGAAATGTCACTTTTCCTGACAGTGGTGTTGTCACTGCTCTGTCACATTTCATCCATTTACATATACGCTGCCACCCAAACGAGAAAGTAAACAACTGCTTTCATGTTTGGCCAAATAAAAATGTTAAGTAGAAATGCAATAAACAACAATTAACTGCATCTCATATCCTATATCTTCACATTTTAAAAAGAAGTTCACACATTCAACAAAGGCTCGGCTATAATGAGCAAATGTGTGCTACTGTCCATAACGCTGACTAACCCTAATCTAACACACATATTTGTTTTTAAGCTAAAAATATAAATTCATTTATAACACTTTATTTATGTAACTAAACAAGGCGACTGATTCTGTTTACCAAGGTGGCTAACTAGCTAGGTGCAGATGTCAGTTGTTCTACCACCCAGATATATATATATAAAAAAAAAGAAAAGTAAAATAACTATCTTTTAGACCTTGGTTCCCGTGTCTGTGTGCAGCAGATAGATAGCCATCTGATAAGAAAGGCTGTGGCAATGCTCTAGCTAAGAGGAGCTAACTGGCTAAATTTAATAGCAGTTGCTGAGCCAAGTAAAATGTTCATTCAGCACTCAAGATGAGTCTTTAAACTGCAGCTGCTGTGGTTTGTGCTTTTTTCAACTGTAAAGCTGTTGAACTTGGTTTAGGGAGGATGCAACAATGAAGTAGCATCTTCATGCACGTTCTACGGGTAAGAAAATCCAGGTGTGCTGCCTCTCATGTGGATTCCTGCAACGAACCAGACTGACATCTCCGTGCTCCTCAGTTCATCGTCAAACATTAATGCTAGCATATGCTGTTTACAATGAGCAGACATATGGTGTTTATGCATGAAATGAGGACATTTAGGGGTCATTATTTACAAAATAGACCATTTTTATGGTCACTCAACTTGTGGAGAATCTTTTTTTGTTTGTTTTATATCTATATACTTACACTGAGTCACTGGGACATAATTATAGTAAAGCAAATATTTGGGGGTTAGGAGTGTCAATGTGGTTGTGTGTGTGTGTGTGTCTGCTTTCCTTTGTTGTTTGTGAATGAGTCACTGAGTCACTCACTTTTTCCTTTTAAAGCCTTAAAGAGCTTAGTATACAACACATTAGGCCAACAGACACATATGCAGCACAAATACACACACAAACACACACACAGGGAGCAACAAGTAAATATACATCACTTCACCACCTCTGCCACAACACACAGGCTTCGTCTTGCAGTGTGAATGATCTGACAGCATTTTTGGCAGCAGTATCATCAGCCTCTCCAAAATGCATCTCCTCCTCCCATCTACCTCCCCTTCTTCCCTCCCGCGTTCTCAGTCCCCCCCTGCCCTTCCCTACCCACCTCTCTCCAGTATGTGATATTAAGTGCTGCTCACACTTCTCCTTGTTTAGCTACTTGGCAATGCAGCAACACATCCATCTCTCTGGAATTGTTTATCGGCAAGCTGTTTACTCCACATACCACATATAAACATTTACGTAGATCACATACATGTGCACACACATGCGAAACACCGGTTCTAACTCAGCCTTGCAAATGCAAAAGCAATGCAAATGACATAAGTGTAAACATGTGTAGAAAAAGAAAATGTCAATTTCTACATTAAGATCACATGCAAGCACACCGAGAAAAAAATATGAGCAAAAATGAGAAGGCACATGGACAGATTTCTTATAATACACAGAATCAAAAAGAAGTATGTGTGTTGCTGGACTTTCACAAGCTTTCACACCATAGACATTAGCATGCAAACACACACACACAAACACATTAGAGTCAGGAAGGAATGCTGATAGAAGCTATGGTCGGACATGCTGGTTGGACTCCATATAAACATTGGAAGATTTAGCCTCAAAGGCTGCACACACGTCTGCGAAACACACATGTTTACACACTATATATACTGAAGTACGTCCAAGCATTCACACAGCACTCATCGGGAACGTGTAACACACACACATGCTCGGATGACATTGTTATTGCATTCCACTAATGAAATTAAGCCTATAAATGTAGCGCTCTGTTAGGCAGATAAAGCCTGAACTTCCGTCCAAACAGAGTGAGAGGGGGCGAGAGATGTAGACTTGGAGCAGATAGAAAGAGGCAATGAAAGCAAAGTTGAAAGCGAAAGGGTCAACTTTACACAGACAGTGAGCGATGAGAGACAGATTACAGGAAGACAGAGGAAGCACAGAGCGTGGAGGATGTACGAAGGGGTTATTTGTCAGATCGACTCCAGGTTGCACATCCTGAAGAATGAAAAGGGAAACTCCAGTCGGATGCTTGTTTATGGCGAGTGGTTGGCCAATTACATGGTGGTGTGAGGAGCTTTTAATCAAACCACAGACTTTTTCCAGCTGTCCTGGAGATATCAACATATTCGAAGGGGCAGTTCTGTTTTCTTGCAAATAAGGATATATTCTCGTGCTTTTAGGAACTGGTTTTGTGAGTGTCATCATAAAACTGTACACTTAGACAAGTAACAACCAGGACTCAGAATGGGCACAAATGCATATGAAATGACTTATAGGGGACACAAAAAGACTACAAAATGACCAAAACAACTACAGAGAGCTCCTAATAGACACAAAAGAGACCAAAAGGGACTCACACTGACTATGAAAAGGCATTAAAGAAAACACAAAGAGATGCCAAATGACTACAAAAAGACTAGCAGGGGAGGTTGGGCCTTTAGCATGTGTGTGCTCAGGGGCCAGTTGTCTCATTATCCTCCCTCTCATAATGACTGGTGTTTTGACCATTTTTTTCTTATTCACAGCAGAATAAAAATGACCATAGAAACTAGTTCATGATAGCGAGATAAGCAGCAACAAGTCATGATTATAAGGTTTACTACAATGAAACACCAGTTTGATATTAAAAGTGGAAAGAAGCCTCACTTTGATGCTGCTCTGTAAAATGAGATTCAGTATCCAATGTCTGCTCTTCCCATATGTTTTATGAGCATATGTGAAATCTAGAGCTTTTACCAAATTCAAGTTTGTGTGACTATTATTTACTGTCCAGCAAACACAGTAAATAAAGTCCTTGTTAAGTTGCTACCGTGAGGGATTTCTGATAACCCCCAGGTCTATGGTTCAATGTGAATCACTTACATTTGTGTGTGTTTGTGTGTATCTACATGTCTTGTTGCGCTGATAGACTGCAGAAGGCAACAGGCATGTCACTAAATCATTTACTCTGACTTCAGGAGTAGAAAAGGCAGCTCCCTATTTCTCTATTTTTCCTTCACAGGCCAAAGGCAAACAAAGACACACGCGCGTGCACAGGCACACACACAACACTAGCCGTAAATTACAGAGAGGCAGCAAATCATTCTCTCATGCACTCTCGTGACTCAAACATTTAGTTCATTCTCCGTCGCGCTCTGCAAATTAAAGTGTGCACAAAAGGCTTTCAAATGTTGGCATGCATTACATTGTGTTATAAAATTATGTGGCATTGATGCCAAAGCTTTCTGGGATAATCATCAATTATGCCACTGGTATTTTGCAAGCATGTCTGACTGTCGGTATGTGTGGAGTGTGGAGGCTGCGGGGGCATCGAGGTTCAATCAATTCAACAGTGAAATGTAAAATACTGCAAGGATAAAGCAACCTGACCAACTTGACCTATGTGCAGAATCATGATGAAAGGTGTGTTGTAAATAAATGAGCGGTTAATAAAAACTGTATGCTGTATGGTACAACTGACTCTATCCACAATAAAACATTAAAGGCTCAGGGTAGGATTCCTATACCGAGCACATAATTTATAGATAGACCTATATGGATGGAAGCAAATGCCTTTCAGACTAAAGTTACTTAGTAGCTCATGATTTGTAGTGGGGAATTTTCACAGTTCATCATGTTGAAATCTTTTTTATCCCTGAAGAACCAAACAACCCATTCAAAATGGTGTATATGTGGTGTTCTCTTAAAAACTGTATGAATAGTACTTTTACTGAGTGAACATTCCCTCAGTGTGCTATTCCCTGATCCAAACTGACCACCTGTTCTCTTCTGTCGGCTGTTTAGGTGGAGCTATCTGACAGCACCTCCCACATCATCACCGATGCCTATGCTGGGAAGGAATACATCATCCAGGTAACATCTCCTACTGATCATTCAAGATTCAGTGCAGTCCACAGTGAATTCAGTATTCAACTCTGCTTCTTGTTTTTCTACTCACTCTTCAAATGGTATGAAAGCATATTAATGAATGCTTTTAATTTCCTAATTACTTTGTACTGCCCTTGTGTTCAACAGGTGGCTGCCAAGGACACAGAGATTGGAACATGGAGTGACTGGAGTGTTGCTGTCCACGCTACGCCCTGGATTGAGGACCCTCTGCCGATCACCTCCACAACTGAAGTGGACCCCTCTACCGGTAGGCTACTGCCTCGATGAAGCTTTTACCTTTTATTCTTACCTAAAGGTCACTTAAAGAGTTGGTGGCTTAAGTCTGGCTTAAAAAAAATGAGATGCAAATACTCTTCATCACTCAGAAAGTCTTAGAAAGCTTATTATTTTATGAAAGACAATGATATCTGTCTAATACACAAAGGTCATGATAAAATTTACTTTGGTTAAACAAGACCAAGCGTCCACATCCCACCAGTAAACCTGTTGGCGTGTATCTTGTACAGATAATGTACAAGTATCATCCAAATAAAATGATCAGTCCTTATTTGGTAGTTCTGTTCTCCAAATAGTTTTTTTTTATTACCCTTTTGTAAAAATAAGTCAATTCTGAGTGTTTTCTGTAGTTATTTTCCCAATCAAGTCACACCCATTTCTGGTTTTAACACCACCCTTTCTGAGTACAGATACAGACAAAGACATTTTGTTTGGTTGAACAGTTACAGATAATGGTGTACTCACTGATCCATTAGTTTGGTGAGTATTTGTTCTAAAACCAAAGTACTGGCAAATTAAAATGTTGACCTGCTGGATGGAATGTCCAACAAGGGCACATGCATGTTTCTTTCAAATTTTGAGGAAATTAATCTCATATTAACAATCTTTCCAGTGGATGTTCGACCCTTAACTTGCTGGTGACTAGAGAAAAGCAATCATCAAAGTCCGTATGATTCCTCCTCTTGGCACCATTAGGTTAAATTTAGTATTTAGCCAATATATATTTAGCAAATATTGTTGAGATATTACACCCTGGACTGAAGTGGTGGACTGCTGCTGAATGCTTATCGGGCTAAAAGGTTCAGGTTTGAAGGATAAACTAAAAAGAAGAAAAAAGACCTAGTGCAAATAAGTATCCAACAAAGGACTATAATGTATTGAGATGTCTTGTCATGAATAGTTAATGATACACTTATTAATTCCTCAAATTTGCAGGTTGACCAGTTCAAAGGAAGGCAGAAAGCATGACCACAGGCTCACCCTGAGTGTGACTGAAATATTACAATAGAATTTATATAATGGTGTTTGGTTTTTATCAGTGTCCATCAGGTAAAAATAGCATTATCCTGATTATATAGTATTCCTTTAATGTTTTTTACATTGTTCTTGGTGCCCACGGCTGTCACACAGTAAATTCCCCGAACCAGTTAGGTATGAAATTAAGTTTGGTTAATAACTTTCTTTATCATTAAATTGAGTACACTATAAGCGTTTGATAGCCTTGAACTTTTATCGCAGCTTAAGCTACAAGATCCAGCAGCCTCCAGACAAATCGACACACATCAACCTGAGCGCCTGAACACGGCCTCGGGGAAACACTGTGCCATCCTTTAAAAAATGCTCACGTCCCTCCTCCAGCCTCAGATTGGCTCACTTACAGTAAAACACTGTTACACCGTCTTGGTTTTATTTAAGCATGAGAAATGATGAGTTAATTTTACATTTTATACAGATTATTATATTCTGTTTGTCCCATTGTCACACACACAGTCGTACACACACAAGGACAAAAACTATCCCTGGAATTATCTAGTTGGCACCTCTTCAGCATGTGGCAGAGATCAAGGAAGGCTCGCTTGTCAAATCGAAATCTCTCAACGCACTGCTGATCCCTGAACAACAAGACATCCATTCCAGGTCTGAACACTCTTGTACTGATCTCTCCAACCAGGCTGGAATAGCAATGGACAAACAGTAGGACACGTTTTGAATGAGTAAACACAGAACATGAGTAGAAAAACTCTATATTGTAATATTTAGGAGAGGACTGTCCTGTAAAATATTGCATGAAAAGGTGTAACTTAACTCAGTAGCGTCACATTGCACAGCCCATACTCTGAGTGCTTTCTACTCCATGGTAACAAGCCAGTGCCTTCAACCGATGGAAGTTAGTCAATATTTAACTGCTATAATAAAGAACGTAGATTGATCAGGTACCAGTGTGCACAGATCTACTGTAGGACCAGCATGTCAGGCAGTAACACACTGAGAGATCCCCTCATGAACTTTGTTGTTCATGGGTTACAACCTGAATCAAACCACTAACTTTCCCTTCGCTATACCACCACAATAGTCAAAAGTTATGTGTTTTTCGTAATCAAAGCCTATCTGCTAAACTTCAGATTGTATTTTTTTGCTCATATTAATACAGGCTTTACATACTGCCGCCCTTTGGCCTTTGAGCCGCCAGGAGGCTGACCATTAATAATAAAACATCCTCTTGGGATGCCACTTTTGAATTGATGCAGCACCAGTTGCTCATTTTATGTCTTAGCTGACCAATACTTTTTAGCCAATTACTTATTTTGTAAAGCTTTGTTCATGCTTAATGACTTTTTTTCCATGGAACTTCTAAGCAAATCATTGGTAAACACAAGGTACTTTTGTCTTATTCTTAAAAAAAAAAAAAAAAAAAAAAAAAAAATCAATCAAATCCACTAATCTGTAATTGGTTGACAGAATAATACAAGTGTATGAGTTTATTTGTTGGGCTGAGGACAGCCTAAATTTTCTACGAATATAAGGTGTCTACTGAAGTGTAAAAGTGATTTACAATAGGATTGGATTAATAACTTCACATTTTCATATCATTCCTTTCTATTTTTTGGTAAAACAGCCAGACTCCACCCCTAAATCCAAACCTATACAATTCCATGTCAACATACAGAAAAGTCACTTGAGTAAGTTATTTTTATATCAACTGTACAACATGGCTTTCACATCAAGTAGCTTATTTTGAAGCAAAGAATTGAAGAGCAGAGACTCTCTGACAACATGAGCCCAATTTAAAAACTTTCCGTCCGTCTACCTGTCTCCTCTTTCTCTCTCTGACCGTCCGTTGACGTCGCTCGACAGTTTTACAGTCCAACAGCGACTCCTGTTGGTCCCGAGCAGCACTGCACACTGATCATAACAACACCAAATGTGCTTACACATGCCTAGAATCACACAAACACTGGGTAAACAGCAGGCACGGAGCATGAAGCAGGCTCTAACTCCCTCACACACACACGTACATATATATATATAAGCAGTGCTGCACACACAAACACACACCTCCCTCTGATAACATGCAGGACACACACATATAAACACTGACTCAGTACACAGTGTATTATTCCTGTTCTCGAGGAAAGAACAGGAGGTTATTGGGATTCTCCTCATGCCTCTTCTCCATCCAGCTGGGGCTGCTCTGCTTCCCTTCCTTCTCTCCTTGTCCTGTTTTCTCTTTCCCTCTCCTTTTCTCTGTTTTTAAGGGCTCTAAGTCTTTCTCTTTCTATCTCATTTCCCTGTACATTGATCACCAAGTCTTTCTCTTATCTGACCTTTTGCCTGTACAGATGTTACTTGCTGGACAGTTGATTATATCTCATTTATCTCTGTGCTGTTTTAACTGCTGTGTTAATATAAATCAAGTGACTTCAGGGATTGGTTGTAGTTCCTATTGATGGATGCACCATTTTTCCATGTTTTCTGCTCCAAAATAACACTAAAAATGTTCATATACGTGGCCGAATTGGAACAGTTGACACACTAAACCTTGGGCGGACTTTTTTTCCAGCCGACCAGCTTGTTAACATCTACACTCCGACCAATATTTCCTGGCTGTTCAGTGGAATAGGAAATGAATGGACTTCCTGTGACTTATTGATTGTGTAGCTCACAGTCTAAACACACGGTTTCACTTTCTCCATTTCCTCTCTGTCTTTCTCCTGTCTCGCTTCTGCCACATTTCCTCTTCCACCTGTTTTTTTTTTCGTTGTGTTTCTGTTTGTCTCTGCATCAGTATGCATCAGCAAGAACAGGTCGTCCGTCCCTCATGGAGACTCGCACCAGCAATCCTCTTCTGTTTCCTGGCATCAGCAGCCCCATTTCACATCAAAAGGATAGCCCAGTGACAGACAGACGACATTTAGAAATCCCATCCTCAGTGATTGGACCGTCGCTTAGCAACCACATTCCAGGAAGTAAAAAACAGATACAGTCGAGGCTTTAAAAAGTTGCAGCCATCCATCGTGTTGCAACCATCTGAGATATACGTTTCTGCCTCGCCCACTCTGTGAGACAGAAACTGGACACTGTCTAGCACCAAACAGGCAACACTAGATATCACTTCTTATATCCTTCATGTCTACATCTATTTATAAAATGCTTACTATCTGCCTAATCAGCACAAACCACTGCAGCTAGATGTTGATACAAATGCTGAGCTGCGTTAAAGTCCTCATCAGCAGTTGGCTCCAATTCATAGGAAAA
>JAOWBC010000711.1:15897041-15911290 GCA_028566105.1 Hypoplectrus providencianus
AGATAAGAATTCCTTTATTGATCCCCCATAGGGGAAATTCGGGTATTGCAGCAGGCAATAAACAACACTAAAAAAAATAGAATACAAATACAAATAAATAGTATAACGTTTGAATTAAAAACTATACTATATACTATATAAGGAGTGACAACTCTAAATCAAAGTACTAGGAGTGGTGAAATAAAGAAAAAAAAAATCGGATAGAAAAACCAACTTTTTGACATTTTCAAAAACTGAAAAGTGCTGGTCAAAGCGATGTTGGTCAAAAATTAAAATGCTTAAGAATGCTTAAAATGGACAGATTATAGTCTTTTAAGACATATTTGAGCATAGTTTGTTGAGAAATGACAAAACAAACCATATTAAGGGATGTCCAAAATTTGACCCGACGGGGGTGGGGGGGATTGCACATTTGCAATCTGACGTATTATTGTATTTTTCCCTAAATCTTTCGTGCTTTATTGGGAGCCAGTGAATGTGTTGCATAATGGGTGTAATTTGAGTAATTTACACTTTGACTTCTCAAGAAGTCTCTCATGTCTGCTTTCCTCGACATCCTGGCTGCGCCTAATTACCATACAGTAAAATAAATGGATATTCGGTCATTTCAGGATGACTGTACTGGAAAGCCTGCTGAGAATCCATTCTGGATCCGACGAGAAGAGGACCTGAGGGGGGCAGTACTGAGACAGAGTGGATGGAAGGTGTAAACTCAAAGAAGAAGACGTTTCAAGCCCGGTGTTCGGATAACCAATACAGGGCAATGGGGTGAGTATCTTCATTTAATTTATCGACCGGTTGGTCAAATTGACTAAATAAACATTTAAATTAGCCTATGTGCAATTTAATGACACGTTTCAATACCGATTGAAGCGTGTCATGTTGTATATATATCCGCAGCCATTGGAAAGCTAATCGTGACAGCTGCTGTCCGCCTACACAAAGCAGCATCTTTCCCTGCTAGCCAGTTAGCTCCCAGCTAGCTGTCACCGCCAGCAATGCTATTACACCTCGGTAAGATGCGGTTACCTGACATGTCTTTGTTTATAAATGATCCAACGGTTACTTGTTAGTGCCACACAAGTAGTAATATCGACAGCCTGGCTAACGCTGCAGCAGATAACGAGGGAAGCTAACAGCAGGCGACCAAAATAACTTGCTAGCTAATTAAAATTTCATACTCCAGGGCAGAGCGTTAACGTTAGAAGATTTTTCTTTCTAAAGCAAGAGACTGCTGATACATCAGTAGCTGGTACCGATGAGAAATATTTAGATGGACTGCCAGTGGAATCTGTCCTACATTTCACTCAATTGCACGAGACCTATTTTTATGTCCCCCGTGAGTTCAGAAGACAAGACAGTGTTCATTCAGATGAAGATGTCTAGATGGGAAGTGAGCAGGGAAGAAATGATACCCCAGGCATGCACATGAAGACGCGGAGTTAAAACAGTGTCTATATTAGAATGCAGTATGAGTATCTTCTCTATCGGGTCTGCTGAAGAGTGTTTTAAATTTACGCTTGTGATGTTACTTTGAAATCTACGTAAGAATTATCTAGAAGAGAAGATGGCGTGATGTCCTTCATAATATATACCCAATCACCAATTACGTTAAAGAAATTGATTTTAAAGTCATTCATAAATTCTGTCGACCTTAAAACCATACATTGATGAGAAGTGTAGTTTTATTTGCCATGTCCAGAAATAGCATCGCATTGTCACTTCCTGGCCATAAAACCAATATAAATGTATTACTGAGTATATAGGTGAATTATTTTTGCTTCTCAGGAATAATTTGCTTGGACTACTGTAAAATAATCCATAAAGACAGTGCTGTAGATATGTGCTTGTGTGACCAGACTCTATATGAATAAATGTTACTCAGTAGAATGTAAAATGCAAAATGCAAGCTTAGCTGCGGGCAGACAGATGGACAGCACATGAAGGAATGTGCAATCTTGCCTCCCTCTCACTTACATCTCTTGGCATTTCTTTCAAGCTCACCGAACCTTAGTTTTCTTCTCCTCTTTATTTTTTCTCTCATTAATTCCTCTCCTTGTTTCCTTCTCCAGTCTACCTGAATATTGCTGACCTTCAGTGGCGATTGGCCCCCACAGCCATCTGTCATCATGCAAGGATTCTACTCCAAGCTCGACTCTTCCCCCTCCTCCTCCCCTCTATTGGGGGTGGCCATTGGGGGAGAAGGTGCCCCTGTCCCTCTCAGCCTGGCCGTGGAGACGGAGAAAGCCCAGGCCCTCCTACAGACATTCAGCTCGGCCTCTCTGCTGGCATCAGCAGGACTCGGCATGTTCTGTGTTGTGGCGGACCACTCCCTGCAGCTGTCTGTCATCCAGAACCACCTGTGGCTGCGCGCCGCCTTGGACAACGCCACACATGGGTTGGTGGGGCTGTGGTCATGGGCAGTTGTAATTGGACTTAGGAAAAAGAGTGATCTGTATGAGGTGCTGCTGGCCGGTCTTCTGGCGTCTATCATAGACCTGGACCATTTCTATATGGCTGGATCCTTGTCCCTTAAGGTAAGACTTGCACCGCTACTGATTACAGGGAAAAATTCACCCATGTTTAATATGTAGGTCCTTGATATAGTATTTTTTTTTAGCTGAAATGAAAATAGACCTTTTGTAATGGATTTTTCTCAACTGTGCAAAGGTACTCAGAGAGCTTCAAGTTTTTAGTAATACTTAACGTTGTAATGTTACACATTATTCAAACAATGAATAACTTTCTAAGACAATTCTCTTGCTCTTACCAGTTTGTACATGTTGCTCGAGTTTAGTTTGGCTTAAATACACACGTGAACATATAGAGATCATGTGGGGTAAAATGCCTAAAAACCATTTCAATGGCCCAATTCAAGTCTGTTGATTTTACAGCCTAAAATGGCCAGAAATGACAGAAAAACACCAAATTATGAAATATCCAAAACTTCATGTCATATTAGTCATATTATAGCATCATCATCATAACAGCTTCCACAAGCTTATGTAACAAGCCTTGTCCTTCAGCCAGTTCAGGGTATTTGTGTGGCTTGGCTGAAGTTTTCATGCATACTGAAAGCAGTAGACTATAATAACTATGTGAAAACCTCCCGCTCTCTTCCAGGCTGCTGTGTCACTCCCTCAGCGTCCTCCTCTACACTGCTCATCTCTCATCCCCGTCCTCTGTCTCTCACTCCGGTTCCTCATGTGGATCGGCCGTCTCAAAGATGCATGGTGCTCCTTGCCGTGGATGCTTTTCATCTCCATGGCGACGCACCACGTCCGGGATGCCGTGCGCCACGGCCTGTGGGTGTGCCCGTTCGGAAACACTGCACCGCTCCCCTACTGGCTGTACGTGAGCACCACGGCAACACTTCCTCATCTTTGTTCTGTGCTCATGTATCTGACGGGAACCAGGGACGTGATCTCCACCAAACACGGGGTGGCCATCGATGTTTAGGAGTCACAGATTTACCAACAGCATCTAAATCTGGTTTGGTGCGGAAAGCCTCAGTGCAGAAATGTTTTTAACTTGCTTGAAACAGCTTAAACACACTTGAACTACAGGAGAGTTATCAGATGTGGTACATCTGTGGTACAGCTAAAGATCTATTTAAAACATGTTTGTTTTTGTTCTGCTTAGGTGGAGATAAATGTTGGTTGATAATCACATTTTTAAATCATCCTGGATAAAAAGACTGTCACCTCTGTATAGGATAACAGAAAAAAAACTAAAAATGTACATTTGGTTTGCCACAAATAGACACATCTGTACAGTAACGACTTCTCAAAAAGGAACTTCTTGTGTGAGTGCCAATCATGGATTTCTACGAGGATTTTTTCTGCTATCTGGAAATGTAACTGAATCCTCTTACCATAGCCGCAGAGTAATGCTTATCTGTAATAACTGTTTAGGTGTTAATGGAGTGACCCTTTAAAGCTTTGACATATCATTTTGCAGAGGCTTGCCTGCTGTGTGTTCCCCTATCCAAACCACAAAAAAGGGACCCAAGACTTGATTTCATTTTTTGGCCCTTGAACCCTAACCAGTCATCACTATCCGTCCTTGTCCTGCAAGGAAGAGTCAACCAAAGGTCAACCACAGGCTGTCTGACACTGATGACGATATATCACCACTGTTTTACCATTGTGCATTTAAAGTTGCCATCGTAGTTAAATGTAATGTATTATACATCTATTGTAGTGTAAGTTTTAAATCCACCACATTCCACTGTCTGATCCGACATTGGTATCCACAAAGTAAAAATGATCTTTGGTCATTGATGTCTGAGCTGTCACGTCTGTCAGCTCAGCAGGCTTTTACTTTGCTGCTTGGATCAGCTCTAATGTCCACTCAAAAATTTGTTTTCCTATAGAAGACAATTTGTTGATAAACAACACAATTTCTTGCTATAGCTAAACAAGCATTACTGGATTATCCTCCCACTAAGGAATTTGATGTACACAGGTATTTTGTTCGGCTGCTTGTTGAAGTCTGCTAGCTAACAAACCATCTTCCTCTGGGACCATAGAGAGCCTGGGAGCTGAGTTATACTGTATGATTTATGTTTTTTTGGTACCTTATTTCTTTTAAAATGCAGGGTAAACAAAACTTGACACTGCATTGGTACTGTTGGATTTACCTGGAAAAAAAATCTTCAAGTTGTATTGGTACTTGTTAAGCTGAAATGAAATTGCTCTAATACTGTGTGCATGAAACAACATGGGAAGTGTTTCACTGTTTGGAGATACTTTGCTTTTTATGCTGTCCAGTTCAGATTGTTGCCTAGTTTTCTGGCATCATGCTGTATCAAATGACAGAAAACTTTTCAGTTGACAGTTCTGACAGGAAACACCACTCTGAATATTACTTTTAAAAGGTTTGGTTCAGTTGTTGCAACAAAGTTAAGGGTGAACATTTAAGGGAAATATTTGTTCAGTAGTGTAACTGTATTATCTTCAAATAACTTGTTGATAATTACAGAAATATAAAATGGAAAAATGTAATTGCTGCATTACGTTGCTGTGCATTTTTCCACTGCAGTTTTTGTCATGTTACTGTGATTAAACTATTTATGCAGTAAATACTACATATTGAAATTCCTAGTTGGCTTTTCAGTAAAGTAAGGAGGACATGGATTATTCTTTTTAACTATTATCACACGAATAACACCATCCTCTATCACAGAACATTTATATGTAGTCATTACACTGTTTTAGATGTATTCACTCCTGTATCTTTATTTTAAACAGTGCATAAGCTGTGGTATTAGTTTCATATGGTTTGGATCTTCTAGGTACTGAATGTAATTGCTGTCAGTATAAAGGGATGATGTGCTCCTTGGGGAATCCTGTTTCTATCTTTTTCATTTGGGTCATATTTCATTTTATGCTGGAAACCAAATCACTATTCTGAAATATCACATCAAATATTCATTTCCATATTTCGTTGTGAAGCTGCAGGTGATTCTAAGGTTGTAGTAATGCTTGCTGTCCACCAGGTGGCTGCAGTGAGCCGCGTGGTTTCACAGTTTGTTCTTGTGCTACTAAACAGGCCCCTAAGGTTTAAAAATGAAATGTTAAAAAAAAAAAAAAAAACATGTTCTTGAATTTAAGATGTGTTTTATGTTTTTTTCTGTTTGTATATACATATATATTTATCATTTGTACTTTAATTTATTTAGGATCAATTTCCCCTGAATCAATTTGTACAACCCCTCGACTGAAGAGAGAAAGAAAAGGTTACTCTATTGCTGCCATCCGTTTTAGTTTGCTTTGTCATTTTAGGTGAAACATTCTCATGTTTACAATGTGACCTTCATTATTGCAATATTATGTTGAATTTTGCACATGTTCAGTTGATTGATTTAAATTGTGTGTTGTAATATTTGTTGAATATGTTTTATATGACATTTTGATTTATTAGTAATAAAATATAGATAGTAACAACTTTAAATGTGGTTATCCTTTTTATCTCAATAAAATATATCCTCATATCTAAATATGTGTATTGCATCAATATATACCTGGTAAGCTCAGTTTTTGGCTGACAGCAAGATGGTGTTTTTTTTTTTTGTTTTTTTTTTTAACAATTTTTGGACATCGTATAGTTTATGATTTTTCTGTCATATTGGCTGGGTTTTGCTTTTATATTTAAATCAGCTAACTATAATAATAATAATCTGCCAATTAAGTATTAATCCTCTTTTGGGCATTTATAAACAAAGACATACTATATTATGGAAGTTTTTAGCATCCTGTATTATGGAGGTTTTCAGCCATTTTGGAAAGATTATACTATCATATCAATATATAATAACAGGACTGATTTAACCATTCTGGTTCATTTAAATTTTTTTTTGAGAATTTGTAACATATAATAGTGTGGAATTGTTTTTCAATTATTGGACATCCTGTATTTTTTGTTTGTTTGTTTGTTTCTGTCATTTTGGAGAGATTACACTTTAATCTATCAACAGATTAGCAGTGCGATTTTTGGCATTTTGGGGCCAATAACAAATTATCTTTTTGATTATTATTATTATTTTTTTTTTTTTTGACATACCATAGTATGATTGTTTTTAATTTTGCACATCTCATGGAGTTTTCTGTCACTGGACAGATTATACAACTGTATGTATCAAGGCACTAACAGGACCATGTTAAGCATCAGGGGGCATTTATTTATTTATTTATATGTCAATTTTTATATAATGGTTGTATCAACAGTTCAGTTAGGACCATTTTTGTTCTTATTTTGGGGCAATTTAAAATATTAAGACCTTTTTTTGTAATTTTTGTTCAACATTCTGTGATTTGTATTTTTTCATTTTCTTTGCACATTCTGTGAAATTGTGTTTTTCGTCCGTTTATCATTTTGGACAGATTATACTATGATATGTAGCAAAAGAACTAAAGACAATTTTTTGCATTTCGTGGCGTTTAATTAAAAAAAAGTGAAATTTCATTGACTTTTTTTTTTTTTTTTCTATTTTAGGACATCCTCTATATTCTGCCTCCCTACAGCGTGGCAGCTGCAGCTACTCAACTACTTAACTCCTCTCCTCTCCACTCCACTCTTAACTACCTAAAACAGAGTTGCTGGTATGCTTCACATGTTGATTACTGTGGCTCCTATTCTCTTCATACAAAGACAGAGTGAAAACTGTAACACACAAAGCACAATAAATCACCGTCATGAGAGCTAGATGTCTTAATCACAGAGCACACACATACAAAACACATTGTTTTGTAATGCAAAATAGCAGGTGCCTCGTTAGATGTCAACCATGTTTAGCCTTAAATTAGTTCTTCAGGTATAATAGTTATTCATTCATTACTCACGACATTGACCTGTGGCGTCCTCAGTGTGGCACACGTGTAGCAAAATGTTTGAACGCTCAGCAAACAGGAAGTGATGTAATCTCTTGAGCATGTCAATAGATGTCAAAATAAAAGTCCATCATTAACACTATGGCTAAAGGACAACATGGTGGTGGTGTTTTCTGTCATTTTAGACAGATTATGCTAGCACATATATCAACGGACTATAATAAAACCATTTTCACCATTTTGGGGCATTAAAAATTCTATGACTTTTCTTTTTTCCCCTTTTCTCTGATATATGGCCTCTTTTAAAATGCCATCTTAGAATCTGGTGTTTTGCTGTCCACGTTGGAAAGCATTAACTGTTAAACTAATTAGCACACTTTTAAATACAATGTATTTTCCCTTTTTTCCTCATATTATAAAGATTTTTTCCCCTATTTCTGGACATCCTAAAGACCATTTTGTGCATACTTAAGTATGATCTTTTTTTTTTTTTTGACATATTAAACCTATACCTTACATCCACTGTGCCTCCACACCTCTGGACATGTTGTCAATAACAGGAGAAAAAAACCTTAAACAACAGGCTTCAGAGAAACTTTGGTCAATATTTGGAAATCACAAACACAATTCCAATAGCATGAGAAAGACAATTGATAGTCAACAACTGATTGTCACCAATTACAACTGACCTATAAACAACAGAAAAAGCATATAAAACAGTTACTTATGATGAAAAAAAGGCACTCCAAAATTGTGATAAAATAGTATTTATTTCACAGACACATATAAGGACAGGAAGAAAAAAAAAACAGCTTATGGTGATATCTGTCGTACACAAAGCAAAAAAAAAAAAAAAAAAAAAAAGACTATGTACATCTGAGAATGGATGCCTGAGTGTAATTTGAGGTTTAAGAATTAAAACCAACAGGCTCCATCTGCCATCACATACTGCAGAGGAACATAGACAGACTGAGAATACCACGAGTGCATCCACAACAACAGAGAAACAGCACGAGAGTGAAACACAAAGGTGGCAATCTATAGTTACACACCGTACGAAGACAAACCTCAAATACAAGATGGACAGGGTGGCAAGACAACGATTCAGTCTGATGGAGGGGTTAAAATTGGACTTGAAAACTATCATAAAAATCCTTTTTTTTAGCTGAGGAAAAATAATTTGTTACCAGTGAAACTCAGCAGTAATGAAACACACTGGATTTTCATATTTACCATAATCTTAAACTGTGTGGTACAATATAGTATTTGGATATATAAGTGAGCAGGTAGCAGGCCCATTATTTTGATTAAGGTCACTTCAACCAGCCCTAGGAGGCCTAGAAAAGCATGGGAAAATTAATTCAATATGCAGGAACTAGAACTGAGAGCTTTGGAGGGAAATGGTGACTCAAATTTTAGAGGTAATATCATGAAAAAAACAAAAAAAAAACACTTACATTCATTCATTACCGGCCCATCCATTGCCAGCTAACAATTTTAAAATCCAGAATGATTTATGGGTGTTATTTAATTCATTGTTTGTGCATAAATCATTTTTCTACATGAAATTGTTTTGTTTCACAAGCTCTAAATGTTAGCTACTTTATCATTTTACAGCTGCACCCATCTGATATATAGCTACACACATCTTGATTCAATTCAAACAGAAAGTGAGCAATAAGCTCTGTCAAATTTAATATGGAAATTAAACACTTATTTTGTAAATGATGCCAGAGAATAATAAATGTAACTCATCTGACTGCAAAGAAATAAATGAAACTGAACAAATTAAAGTAAAGCAAGTTGGATGAAGACGAGTTCAGTAAACACATTGTCCATACAGTAATCGTACAGTAACACAGCTTCATATAACTGGACGAAACACAAATACACAATGCTGGGAAGGCTCAGCAGACAAGGATTATCCTCAGTCACTAAAGGAGTTTTTTGGGGGGATTATTGTATGAAAATATATGAGCAAATTTCTTAGAAGACTCCTTCTAAGTCCAATCTTTTTATTTTTTAGATAATCTTTTATATGTTTATTTTCATGGGTTTCACAATATAATTATATATACTATAATGCAGTGTGAAATTAAAATGTCTTTTGTCTTTTGAAAATTACAAAAGACTGAGTTAAACCTCATCTGTGAAACATTCCCATTGAATATGTTTTTTCTCTGCATATAAACATTTATAATAACATACATGAAATGTATTTTTTTTTTTAAGTGTGATATACAATAATATACAAAAAAGCTTCAACTGGATCCATGCATAATATGTGGAGCTAGCTTGAGAGAACATACAGTTGTCAAACGAGAAGTTTGACTCAGATGCACCTTGTGTTTCTGATACAAACTACACGGTCAGTCAATACGTTGGTTGATAACTACACAGCTTTGGATCAACAGAAAGAAACCACCAAACCAACAGAAAGAGAAAGACTTTTTTTACTTTAATGTTCTTTAGCAGTGGAGCCTTGGACTTCTATCTATTGCAGACAGGACACAAGGTTTGTGAAGATAAGCAGAATAAAACCAGATACGCTGCACTAGAGGTATTTGGGCTTCATACGGTGAGCACTCGCCTCTCAGACATTACCATGAGGTGGTGGGACGTGAGGCACAAGAACAGTGAGCGAGAGTCGCTCTTGTCAGTTTGTTGTATTGGTGTTCATCTCATGCTCACACACACACTCACCCAAATGCTCTGATTCAGCTACACAATCCGAACTGTCACTAAATAACTGAGCAGCTGGTGAACTCCTGACTGGTAAAACAATTGTCTGCTGATTTGTCAGTCATGGGGATGGAGATATTCTATGAGTTTGGAGTAAATAAATATGGTAGCGCATAAGAGTCAACTCAACCATATGAAAAGAACCCATGTCAAAGTTGCGAGCTGCACAAGAAATCTTTCTGCACTTTCTGAAACATTTTCATTGCCAGTTACACCTCCAGTAGCGCTGTCCAAGAGACACCCAACATGTCTGTAAGCAGTTTCCCAAGTCCGTTCAGGTCATTTCTCAAATGACTGATGAAAGCAAAGTGCTCAACAATGTCTTTTCTGCCACATGTATGACCTGGTTTGTTATGTTGCATGACTGTCTTCAAATCTACAAAATCTGTGGAGTCTTATTACTGTAGTTAGTTACTATAAACCCTTTATAACGTGATATTTAAAGGTATAACAATAGTTAATTGTTTGTCATTTTCATTAAAGTACAGCTTCCTAAATGGAAATGGAATTTGCCATTGTGTATTTATGAATAACTTAAGCCGGTTAGCAATCTTGTATCCTGCAGACCTACATAGATTTAAAGTTAATGAAGGTCTATAACATATATATGAACGCTCTATATTCCACAGTATAGAGAAGTTGCATTGTCTGGTGACTGTGGCAGCCCACAGTGGCGCACTGTCGTTTTTGAGTGGATGCTGCAGAAAAACACTCAGCTTCAGAGGAAGAATTAAAGTTAAAAAAGCAATCCTGGAGGTGAGGATCATGCAAACAGTGCTCTTGTAATTACGTTCAGTGCCAGAGTGGGGAGACAAAAGATCTGCAGTGCAGTGGCAGTGATAAAAAGGCTACACTAAGACACTGTGACATCATTGTTGGGTGTGTTTACAGGTACAACCAGCACACTCCTGAACACATGCAACCACACCCATCAGAGGTGCTGAGTGTGATTAAATGTGAAACAGGGATTATATCTTCAACAGCAAAGTGCAGTAAAAAAAAAACACTTTTCTGTCTGGAGTTGAATTACTCTACAGTAGCTGTATGAGTGTATTTAAAAAGGAAAGTGAATGGCACTCATTCAGAAACAGGTCAATTGTGGTGGTGAGGAGTCTGGACAGGACAGCTGAATATCTATGTGTAAAATTCTCTAGCTAACTGAGTATCTATGTAATGTCATAATGCTGGTGATTAGTGAAAGGCCAATCTCTCTTTTTCTAATCCCTCTCTCTGTCTCTTTCTTTCTCACATTCAGTAAAAGTGGATGGATGCATAAAGAGAGATACAACCAAATAAACAAAAGAACACCTGTGCTAAACACATCAGGCAACAAAACAAGCATATCATGCAACATAAATGAAATAAAGTCTAGACAACCCAACCCGCCCCCCTGAACCTGATTCCCCAATTCCACCGCTCAGGTCAGGAACCTTCCCGCCCCTCAGCTGAGACCATTAATGCCCGTAGTTGCTGCTTTGGCATCAGATGCACACACAGAGACTGGCAGTTATGCTTCCTTCACAGCTTTGAGTCGGTCGGTTGGTCGATTGATGTTATAACGGACACACTTATCACGATGACTCTTTAAAAAATAAATGAATGTGAGGAGTTCTGGGAGAGAGAAGACAGGAACCTTCCTAGCAGAACCCCTATGTTCTCCTGTTTGGCAGCTGCATCTCCTGTCTTTACTGCGATTGTTGTTGGTTAAAAGTTCAATAAATGTTTGAGGAGTCAGTCCACCTGAAGCAGCATTGATTGTGGATGAACTCGAATGTCCTGACGCAGTGTCCCTCCTACAGCCGCTGAGGACTGAACTGCAGTGAAGTTGCTGAAGTGAACAGAGCGGGTATGCTTTCGCAGTCCCCAGAGTGGAGTCTGATGATGCATTCTGGGTAGTGTAGTAAGATGTGCCCACTGTTTATGTCCAGGGATAGCTTGCAAAACATACCCTCCAATCAGCTGTCATATACTCCACAAAGTTTCTTGCATGGGTTCATCCCTGTCCTGGATCCTTGTTGCACCATGTCTGATGCATTCTGGTTAATGTAGTGAAATATGAACGGTCAGCTTGCTACAGTGGTCGAGGCTGACACTTGGGAGGAGCCCTAGAACAGGCTGATGCTGAGAAGGTGGGGGGGGGGGGGGGGGGGGGGGAAAAAAAGAAGAAAAAAATACAACTTTAAAAACATGTATAAATCATAATATAATTAAGCACTGCCTTGAAAGTACAGACTTAAATAACAGAGCTGAATGAGAGATATGCAGGAATACTTAGAAGGTTATAATCTGTTGTGTTGTGTGTGTGTGTGTGTGTGTGTGTGTGTGTGTGTGTGTGTGTGTGTGTGTGTGTGTGTCTGTTAGGCTTATAATCACATGTTGGCTGACTATCTGAAGGGTTGTCTGAATGTTGTTTATAGCAGCACTTTGAACCATTTCAGTTCTTACTGTGCTCTTCTCACTGGTTTAACTCCCATTTGAGGGTATTTTGTGGTACTCATAAATCTGAAAGAAGTGACACTTAATTAGGATTTTAATTCTGTATCTTCACAGCAGAGGCTGGTCACCATCCAGAGGGCTTAAACTATCTGCCAAATTAGCTAAACTAAGAACAGAACCACCATGTGTGGTGAGAACTCAACACATTCACAACAGATGTCCCACAAGACAAATATGAGAAGAAAATTAAATTGGAACCAAAATGTGAAAGAAAAGATATTAAGCTGCAGAGAAATGAGCTTAAGACTTAAAACAAATTAGTGTCTTACATTAGATTGGCATGGACTTCATCTTGACCATAGAGGTGAGTTCCTGTTTGGTCACATGATCACGTCGCCTCTGCCTCACCCTGGACAAATACCAAAAGCATACATATGTATATATATTTACACACACACAAGAAGAAAAAGTCCTAAACATGCCATTCTAAAAAAAAATGAGATTTCACTGAAATACAGAAAAAGAGACACAGACCACACAGCTGTGGCCTGCGGATGTTGGATATGTGGGTGCGTGTGTGTGTGTGTGTGTGTGTGTGTGTGTGTGTGTGTCTTACCACACAACAAAGATGAGGGAAAGGACGGTGGTGAGGATGACCACGGAGAACAAAACCAGCAGAATCACTAAACCCAAATTACCTTCATCCTCAGGATGTACAGAGTCTGAATGGGAAGAGAGAGGGAGAAAACAACAGGGGAGGTCAACAACACAAGCAGGGTGGGAGATAAAGAGACAGAATGAGAGAGAGACAGAGCAACACAGAGGAGAGCTGACTGATGAAAGGTTGGCATTGAGAGGTGAAAAAGTTGCATTATGGTAAGATATTTCTTTACAACTAAAACTAATATAGTTAGGAGTGAAAGTAATACGATTCACACAAAAAACACAATATGTTCTCCACTGAAGCAGCCAAGGTGTACTCTCATCGGCAGGGAAATCATTTTTTACAATAGTCTATAATAGTAGTTTAACTGGACTAAGGATCAGTTACCGGATGTACTAATCATAAAAGAATAAAACCTGATTTTCAATGTGAAACTACTTTATTCAGTGTTCTTACTGGTTTAAGTAGCTGTGTCCATAAGTCGTGGACAGGAAGAGACCTCTGCAGATAATTAGGCTGCTTAGTTATCAGAGCAATATGCTGAGTTTACGTTAGCAGCACTGGCTTCAGCCTTCCTTGTAATGTGCCGAAAAGCAACAGAAAAACACAGATTTGTGACTAGATATACTTAATTTCCAACTTTTTCCCGGTTGAAATCACTGGTTTGTTTCTACTGGAGCGAATGAGATAAAATCAGCTTCTGGTAAAAACACACATTTCTGTGCAAAACCTATGAAAATATGGATTTCATACTTTTTCATATTGTTTACTCTTCTCTGTTTGAGAAAAAATACAGAGAGAGAAAAAAATACTGGTATGTGTGTGTTCTCTGATTTAATGACTCTCTGGTGAGGAGTTAATTTTAAATCTGCCATTTTAGCTTTCACACAAACATGCATTTAACTTACTGAGAGGAGTAAACAACTCCGGTTCACACACACAAACAAGACAATACTGTTGAATGTGAAACAAAAAACTGCACAGACACAAACACACACACACACTATAATAAAAATGCATGATTTATGACCACATGTGTAAATGACAATGGACACACACACACACACACACACACA
>JAOWBC010000711.1:15924981-15945168 GCA_028566105.1 Hypoplectrus providencianus
GCACCACTTAGGTGCATCAGCCATAACACAGAAGACGTTATTATACACTAAATGTCTTAGTCTCACCTGCACAAAGCTAAAGGTAACAGGGGAGCAGAGATAACCTCTATTTCTACTAGTGTGTTATAAAGTTGCAGGACAGTGTTACATTCACCACTACGGCACTGTAACTTCACACAGATCAGCAAATTCAAATCTCACTCAGTCTAGTGTCCCTCACTTGCTTACATTCCTCTTCCTCTGTCCATGCCTCCCTTCATGCTTTCCTAAGCCTCTTTACATTCAGTACATTCTGTACCTCTAACCCAGCTGGTCAGTTTTGTTATTGACACGGACACAGAACTTTGGACAATAGCTCAATAGCTCAAAGGAGACTTTTTGCGTACTTCCATTAAAAGCATTTTAGCCATATTATTTTCTAACACAGATATGATACTGTGACAACTTCATAAGGTTGCAACCTGACTGTGAAGTAGGATAATATATGCAAAACATACTTTACACTGTATTTTCCTGATTGTGCACTTTAATTGATTATGATTTAAGCATTCAATACTTACAAATACAATACAATAACACAATACTTATAAAATGGATTTTAAAAAAATTGCCACCTTTTGGCAGGTGGTGATTCTTTAAATAGAAAGTCTGAGAGAATTAGATGTGCCCAACAAAAAATGATATATTTACTAGGAATAGGTAATGGCCCTTGCATGCATTGAAATACTTAAACATGCTAATTTTTGGCCTCCTCTAAAAATGTGTCAAGTAAATAAGCCCTGTGAATATTTGTTAATGCACTTATATTAGTCAGGGAGTCTTGATTTAAATGCCTGTCTGCAAAGTCTAGCCTGACTTTAAATCCCAAGGACACTTTCCTCCACTGTTCATTTCTTTCAGTGCGTGCCTCTTACTTTTTTAGACCTTGACGCACTTTTTTTTCCCCCACTCTAGCTTGCAGTCAGTCCTTGGCTACACTTTCCATCCCTCTAATGCCAGAACATTCAAGGTTCAGTAAACATATTCATGTCATACTTTATAATGGCTTAGACTCTTCCCCTTCCTTCTTCCCTCCAGAGTAGCTACAGATCAGAAAATGCAGGCTGCATCTCCCTGTTCGTGTCTGCACCTTTCCTTCACTCCCATCTAATCTTCCATTCTATCAATTCCCATTTGGTCTCTCTTATCGCTACCTCCCCCTCAGCTTCTTTTGAAGACTATTTTCTCCCACCCTGCCTCTAGTTTCCTGCACAGGCCCTCTTTATTTTCCTTCACTAATGCCACACAGTGCAAGGTCCAGTAAACACATTTACACAAAGGTTTGAGAACAATGCTGTTCCTTAAGAGCAAAGTGGTAATCTGTCCTCCCAAAACTTAAGCAACCAATGTTCCTGCTCATAATTATGTGTCAGTTGCCTTGTTCCATGAGTGAGTGTTTTTTTCTAATAGCTCTGCTGGTTTTGTATGGCAGATCCATCTTTGGTGTTTATGATGGGCATATGTGGGTCTCACGTTCCACACAAAAATGGAGCAATTTCTGGCAGATGGCCCTCAGCCAAAAAAAAAAAAAAAAAAAAAATTCTCAACTTTAGATGTCAGAATGTGGTATTCATCTCCCTTGTCTTTCTATATTTTGGCAGAGATTTCCCATTCCCTGCAATCCATAAAATGCTGGAGGAATTATATATCTCATCTCGCCTGGTAACACCCTGAGGTTCCCCAGGAAGACCTGGAAATCATTGTTGAGGATAGGAACGTCTGGAATAACTTGCTTAGCTTGCTGCCCCCTGCAACCCATCCACATATAAGCAGAGGAAAAATGGAAGTTTGGATGGATGGATCTAAATCCTAGAAGCTTCACTGAGCTTTAAGCAAGACCTCTGTAAAGACATGTATTTATTTATTTATTTATAAATAAGGTTGGACTGTCCATTTAATGTACTGCTCAATTTAGATAAAAGGTGTACAATAAATGCATTAGATGTTTTCTCTCTGATGTTAAAAACTGACCCATGACAGTTGAGTATACTAGTGAAGGCACAGCTGAGCTCACTCAGCCTGTGAATGAATACTGAAACTCCCTCTGGAAGCCACACTTCTACTGAGATCTGAACAAACCTGATATTACCACAAACCACTTTCCTCAGCAGCTGGAGGAGGCCTTTTCTGAAGCTAAATGTGAAAACCCACACTGTCATCCAGAGTAAACATGTCTATAGTGGGCTATGATGCCCCAAAGGTACCACACTACTGGCACAGTTGTTAGAAGCAAAATTCTAATCTTGATTTATCTTACTAGTAATTGAAAAATGCTTGATATTAACCTACCGCCTTAATGTCAATAGACTACCAATGTGAAGGCCCACTATGAGCTTCTCAGATTTCAGCTCTCTTGTCTGCGGGTGAGGGTGTGTGTAATCACAAGCCTATTCTGTGACTCACCCCCACCAGTCACCTTTCTACTGTAACTCTTCCAGCAAGAACCAGAATAGACAGGCAAATGTAGCCATGGATATTGTCACCAGGATGCATCCATAATATTCCCACACGCACAGAGATGCAAAACAACAGTGGAGAAGCAAATGCACAATTTGTTCTTGAAAATAAAATTGCTCCTATTTCTGTAGACTTAGAGTATCCACACCAGAACCGCAACCGGAGTAATTAAAACTAATTGCAGAAACAGTACATGCTGAAATTCCTGGGTGAAAAACATTCTTTCCAAGTCAACAGCAATAATGAGGTCAGGGGTGACAGCCAAGGTATCCTGGCAAAAGTCAAACAATAGCTGTGCCGCAAAGCACTTGAGAAAAGGACAATTGGAAACAGGACTGCTAAAGAAAGGCAGAAGAAGAGGGGGTTAATTTCTTTTTTTCCGTAAACAGATCCAGAATGGATGACAAAAAAAAAGACTTCATAGTAAAATGAGGTGTGAGCACACTAAGTATTCAAAAGGGCTCTCTTTCAGCCAGTCCTCTCTGTGGCAGCATAATCCCACATGGTGAGTCACTCACACTCTGGCATGCCACTGCACATTCAGTCCGCTTTACAAGAGAAGAAGCAAGACAGTGAGAGGGGAGAAAGACAGATCACAGAGAAAAGAGTGTGCGTGGGGGGTGGGGAAAGGGGGCTTAAGTACAGGGTAACACAAACAGATGGGCTGACTGCAGACGTTTAAAATGTAGAAAAACAGGCGGATTAAAATACACACAAACACCTCGAAAGTTAAACTAAGTCCATTCAGTCAGTCTTATTCATGTTTTCTAGGCACACGGACACACACACAAACACACACACACACAGTTGTGCTGTCCAGTGACATAACAAATTATAATAGGATGTCCTGTTCATGATGACAGAGTTATGTCATAAATTAAAGATTAACAAAGACTAATGTATAATTTAGATAACTGCCTACAGGAATTGGTCATCAATATGTGTGAGTGTGTGTTTGTGTGTGTGTCTCTATCTTTGTTTCCTTTTCCACATGTACCTGTAAGTAATGGTGAGAAGGAAATGATGACAAGTTGATGGGTTATCTAACCTAAGTGGTTCAAGTACATGTGTGTGAGTGTGAGAGTACTCGGGCTGTGTGCATGTGCGTGCGCTAAATCAACAGCACAGGGAGGTCAAGCCAGGATGGTGGGGGCGAATCACAATGGCTCTGGTGTTTACCCAGGTCACTATGGCAACCTCTGCACACCCTGTCCGTCTGACCTTTCCAGGCGATAACAACACTGCTGACTGACTTGTTTGTGTTGCATTTTAATATGTGAAGCTCTGCAGTGGAAGCCTGGCTCCATGTGTGTTTGTGGACAGAAATGTCTGTCAATAAGCTGAGAAACCTTCACACAGGGAAATATTTGGAGGTATGTATTCAGTGGCAAAAATAACAGTCTATACTTTTCCTTGCCTGTTGTATTTCTTTTTACATCTTACTTGAAAGTGTTGCGTTGGTTATATTAGTTTGCGCAGTCTGTGGGAGGCTGAATTAATCTGTTTTTCTTTCAAAGGATGTATAAAAATATGTATCATTTTCAAAAGGACATGGTACGAAAAATCCACCTAATAACCCACCTCAACACTCATTAATGACTATTCTGCTGATTATTTACTACATTCATTGATTAATGATTTACCCTATAAAAATGTCATGGAAACTAGATTTAAAAAAAGTGTTTATCCCTGTTTTTAAAGTCCAAGGAGAAATATTTAGTAAATATATTGTTTTGTCAGCAGAATACAATATAAAACAGAGAACAAGTGAATGAATATAACATTATCAAAATAATTGCATATTATTCTGTCTATCACAAAATTGAATAGTTGGAAGCATCCTCTTTTTTAAGAATTTGTATGCATAATGGGAACATATGGTTTCCATGATAAGCCTTTATTTTAAACCACAGATGGAGAAGAGGGGAAAAAGCTCACACTATTGTCTGTCTTTCCTTCTGCCTCTGCTGTGTTTCTCTATCTATCTATCTCTTTGACAGCCTGTTTCCTTGATGATACTGAAAACCAATATCCGTTTTGACGGTTGCAAATTACATTTTATTTATTTTTTTCAATTCTGTTTGCACTTCATCTCTCTGTGCCTCATTGAGATATTTTTACTGCAGCATTAAGCCAAGGCACCTGCTCTGCATGGTCACCGTCTCAAGATGATGGTTTTAATAGATGAGAAATGGAGCAAAGTTTACACAACATGATTTTGTCCATGCCTTAACCCACAATAATTAATTTACTTATTAAGTATTTTAATGGAGGAAGGCAACTGTTTCTTTCATTCAATTTTCTCTGAACTCTGACATTTGATGCAATGTCAGACAACATAGAATTTACTAAGAGTGATCCAAGAGAGATACCAGATACAGCTTATGAGAGTTTAAATCAAAGTCAAAGAAAAGCACATTAGACAGAGATAACAGACACATACAGAAATAAAGATAAGTGTTATTAGTATGCAGTAGGCAGACGAAAGGTTCAGACAGGCTCTGAAATCAAAATCGTCTCATGAGGACAGGTCTTGGGTCCACACAAAAGGGAAACAGTTGAAGTGGAGAAACAAGACGCTGTGTTCCTTATGAGGATAAGAAAATATGATAAGCAAAGAAGATCTGTCAAAGAGAAAGCCAAAGCCAGGGACAAGATACAGATGCAGGGTTTCCCACAGGACTGGACTCTATTCGTGGTGCTGTGGACCAGGATGGCGGTTGAGCGGGGGGATTGCTAGTGTTTTTTTTTTTTTGCGTGACCTGCCTTTTAAGTTCCCTCACCAAAATGATGCTCTGGTTGATAAGTTTCGTTTTTCATTCTTTCTTGTCTGTTTGTGAACGAGAATGACAGAGAAAAAACGCTATGCAGAGATATCCGTTTCGCGGCAATTCGCGGCACATCCGGTGTGTCTCGTCTTGATTCTGTGGCGCTGCACCACACATTGGTCTATGTATGGGAAACTTTGAGACAGGTTCTACATGCAAACATTTCAGATGTATAATAAAGCCAACATGTATCAAACTGAAGGCTTTAAAAGTTGACAAATTCCCCTGTTTTGAGAGGCTGAGTGACAAGATGGCATATACTTTAACAATATGAAAATGTATATTTAACATCTATTGCCATGTCAAAAAAGCCAACAGCTACCAGTGTTTGGAAATATGAACATCATTTAGCAGAAATCCACTTTTCAAATTTAAAATTCTGATCCAAAGTTTACCTTAAACTGACTTAATGAGTTATTTAAGATTTGTCTGCTGGCTACTTCAGAAATAATTTAGAGTCGATGCATAATGGAAGATACTACCACAAGCACTGCTAGGGTGAATACATGCAGTTGGACAAATGCAGTGGCTCCAACCATGATAAATGGTTGTTAGACAGGCCTATATAAATATCTTAAGACATGGTTAATACTGAAAACAGAGAAACAGACCCTGCAGAATCTGAACCTTGCCAGTACAATCTAGTGGTGGAACTGCTGGTCGAGCTGCTAGGCTTACTTCCAATTTCTGCCCAAGCCTAAACACACAAGGAGTAATGGCTGCCATGTGTGTACAGAGATAGCACCCAGCCAATCCACAGACCAAGGCCTGAGTGTGCGCTTGTGTGGGACAAAGACGGAGAGAGAGAGAGAGAATAGAGTGAGAATATTATTAAAATAATTACATGTTATGCAATCACCAAATGCATAACAGCTTTTGGCTTGTTTCTGAAAGCAGAACTTTCCATCACCTTGTTAGTCCTTTCAAAAATTAAAAATATTACTTTGTGTGTTTGGCAGGTATCACAAACCTGTACTGTGTGCAAGTGTGTCTGTGTGTGTGCGCAGCAGCAGTATCTTGGCTTTAGCTCTACAACGCTGGAATTTCCTCCAGCTCTGCCGCCAGGGCAAGATGGCTACCATATGCCAGCTATTCACACACATGCAAGCACACACGCACACACACGCACACACACACACACAGTTGAATTCAGACCACAATCCAGCAGGCATACAAGTTCTAATACTGAAGCCAACCTCACAATGTAAACGAATTGGGTGAAGGATCAACTACAATCACTCATAAATTTGTAGATTTGCATGCTTGCTCCTTGTACATGGATGCACACGGGTCAAAACAGGTGGTTTTGATCGCTTAAGTCAGTGGTCCCAAACCACTGGTTCGTGGACCGGTACCGGTACGTAGACCTTTTGTTACCGTGCTGCACAGGAACAACACTGTTTCGGTTTGATTGATTATCAATGTCTGAAAGATGTTTAATTTTGAAAATTGACCAGATTCTTCTTCACTTCTTCACTTGACATAACACATGACAGTTACACAATCTAGCTAAAACATGGTTAAAAAAACGTCTTTGAAGAGCTTTTTTTTACTGTGACAGCAATCAAAACAAACAAACCGGTTGGGGACCAATGATTTAAGTGCATGTATATAAACTGAAGCTAAAATGTAAAGTATAAACAAACCAATGGACAAACAACATGGAGCATCAAGTGTCGTGAATCCATCCGAAGACACAACACAGTTATTGATTTGCACATGAATTATCTAAGTGATAGTAACTACCACGAATACTTCTTTTTACTATTCCTGTCATTTTTCTTTTCCAGTAAACTCTTTAAAAGAAGCTTTTCATTATTAAGAGGTTATTTTGTCATTGTATGCATGTTTAAACAAGTATACCAAATCTAATCAGCTGGTCACAATAATAATAAAAAAAATGTTAAGGAATCTGACAAGGAACTAGAATGCATCACAAAATGAAAGTCAATTTATCAGATATTCTTATTTAATAAATGTTATAAGCAAATGTAATAAGGGCCTGATGATTGAATATCTTATCTTCTCTTGAGTAAATAACAATTAGAATCATAATTTGAAACGCAATCCTTGCCTAAAGGAAATTCTGGGTCAATATTTTTACAATATGATGTATCAATCATGCAATAACCAGGTTAAGGTTACTGTTTAGGAAACGAAACAAGGAAGTATGGAAATGCAATAAACTGTTGAGAAATGATGACCGACACAGGTTAAAGTGAAATTGGATTTTCTCAGCCAAACATCAGCTAGATTTCTTTAGTACTTCCTCCTTCCTCTGAAGGAAATGTGTGGACATATGGTGACTTATTAAGTAGGATAAAGAGTCATCCCTAACTACTGTATGTGAAAATGTAGAGGGAAGAGTTAAAGAAACAGCATAAGTTGTATTAAATCACAGCTGTTTAACCCCAAACTACAGGCAGCCACGATTTAAAACCTTGCATGCAGCAGGTGTCAGGTGTTTATATTACACTGCTTAGGAGGGATCTTTGAAAAAAAAATAGCTCTGTGTTGGCAGACAGTGCCATAGTAAACACCACCACCATGAGCTAATGCGAACCACAGCCCGGATTTGGATCTTCTGTCTCTTCGGTCTGGAAAAGGGAAGATCTGAGGGGGGCTTATAAATAGTTAAGGCTGGTAAAATCCCACCGCTTTCCACAGAGGATGTTAATAAATCACTTTAAAAGTAGCTAAATGTTTGCGGACAGACAGTAAGACGTTGTTTTGTGCGTGACATCTATCAGAATATTACTGTTAATCTGCACAAACATAACTGAGTTACAACTTAATAGAAATACTTGAGAATTCAGAGAGGTATCCATGTACCAACATTAACAATACTACTTTGTGAAACACATTGAAGGGGCTTTGCCCCAACTATGAGAACAAGCAGCATTTGGAAAGGAGCCGTTCGCACAGTTTATATGTGGACATTTTCAAAGGGTATGGATGTTCTTATTATGTCTGTATTATACAATCAAACTGCATAGACATAGATTTCACAGAGAACTTAAAATTTGTTTTATTACTACTTTTTTTCTGAAATTTTAGCTTGCTTTAGAAGACAAAACCTTTGGATTTGGATTAGCGATTTGAAACAGAATTTTCTGATTTTCAACTAAATGTTCTTAGCTACAGTTATCTACATTTTCAATAATGAAGCAATATTAGAAGCCATAAAAAAATGTCTGATTGCAGAGAGGAAAGTTTGGCTGTCAAACCTGTTCTGTTTGACTGGATAACAAAGATAGAGAAGTGACCTGATGGTAGTAGAGAAAAGACACACCAGATTACAGAATAAGGTTTGATCTAAAGAACTGAGGTCATTACTAGGACCTAAAGATAAGGTTAATGTTTTATCCAGTGACATGAACAGCTTTTATTTTGCTTAGTTAACTGTTTTATAAAGTCTAAAATCACTTCTATGAGCTGAGACATTTAGTTCCAGCAAGGTGCCACTCAAGCACTTATGCAAGAGACTTCTCAGCATAAACAGAGTGACCGAACAGATGTTGTGTTGGACAACTTTTTGGATGCCACATGGAGCCATGGCAAACCTTCAGAAAGGCCACAGGGTGTAGCTGTGCACAAAATGTATGCTTCAGGAGGCATCGCAGTATTAGGGCCAAGCTTTGAAAGCGAGGCACTGCTTGAATGCTCTGCGGTGAATGATCACCTCAACCTTTCACACCCAACATGCAAATGAGACATTGTGTGGAGCCAGGGTATTATTTTACATGTAGAGTGGTTTTTGCTGGCTCTGAATCCATTGAGTTATGTAAGGCAATGTGCAAATAAAATCACTGGTTATATCCCAATGCTTTAACTATAAAAAATGATACATTTAAGTGTAAGTGTTCGGGAGGGATTTGCAGCAATGACTGCCCCTTTTGGTTAGAACACACAGCATGGCTGCTTCAACTTATGTACTGCTTCATTTAAAGAAAAGAAGATATTCTATGAATTTCTACAGCCTAAATAGGATGCAAGTTGAAATAAAAATAACAAAGTCGACAATATATCCCATGGTCAAACTCATAAATGAAAGTAAACTTGATGCAAGGTGGGTTTACTTACAATATACATATAGTAATAGTCACAAAAACTTTACAATTAGGGTTGTACTTGAGGGGTGAGTGGTAGAAAAGAGGGAGACAGTGGCAATGATATTTGTAGATTTTTTAGATGTTTTTTTTTTTTTTATTGAAAAAGCATGTAAATAAACTGCCAGGGTAAACACTGCATTAAATTACTGCATTACCGCATCATGTTGCTTCTTCATACGTCAGTGGACTAATTTTCCTAATCTTTGCATGTGTGTGTGCCTTCTATGAAAGATCTTTATCCTACCCACATATTCAAAGTAATTAAAATATTTTCTTTTGAAGCTAAATACATGTGGGACACTCTTCCAGCTTTGGTATTGGCATTTACCAAACAGGAGATGCTAGCTGTAATTACGGTATTAACTGCACAACGGGGGTTGCCATTGTTTACTGATGTGCAGTTAATTTTGACAAAACCAGCTCCAGAAAAAAAGTTCAGGTGACATTTGTTTACAAGCGCTGGTTTTCTTGTAAAGTGAACCTTAATGAACCAAGTACAAAAAGGTGACAAAGGAAACTTCCCACAAACAAAATCAAGTGGAACATGTGATCTCACCTCTCAACATGTTTGGCTGTGTTTAACTGTGCTTAACTGTTTGGACTACATTCAACTGGAATCAGCTGGCAGCACCAGAATATTACCGTAAACCGCAGCACTTTATAACTGTGGTTTGGAAAATTCCATAGCGATAGTGTCCTGGTTTCTACTCCTAGTCATCTGTATACTGACCTAAACATCTGTCAATGCAACTACCCATGCGCTCTGACGAATCACACGGCCCAAGAGAGTGTGATCGCATTTATGTGCTATTATATCAGGGTTCTACTTGCTGTTTGGTTTGGTATCTGAAATGTAGCAGAACAGTCTGAATCAGTACTTCTGGTAGCCAGAGGAAGATGATGGCTCAACAAACATCTGTTCTGTATGAGCCAATGACAGGCTCTTTAAACATACACCCACCTACCCACCCACATCTGCTCTCTGTTATCCAACAAGGCCTTACACAGAGACAGACACAGCCACAGGCACACATACACAAATCTATTCTGTGATCAATTACTAGCCCTGGGCAGCCAGCTATCATCAGAAATACTAACACAAACAACAAAAATCAACACAGATAGGCAGAGATCAAAATTTAGAGATGGCATGGAAAAGATGCTCTTTGTGACGGTAAAATAAAACTCTTGATATTTCATAGTTTTTTTTTTTGATATTTCAATTACGGATTGTGTTACTAAAAACAGCTGCATTTGCTTTCTTTGCTAACCAAATAAATAGCCAACTTCTAACCACGATAGATAGAAGAGCCATGTGTCAGCTGATAGCTTGTTCTCAGGGCCTGAAAAGAATTATATGAAATGCATGAGCTGAACACACATACACAAACTCAAAAACACGCACACACAGGCATATGCTGCTGGTGATAGCTGCACCAAACTCAGTCCAAGTCAATAAGCCAGCAGGTTGGCCAGCCAACAAACTCTGCCCAGTTCTGCTTTGCCACACTCCTCTGATGATCTGTTTTGTGATTTGTGAGCTTGTGTATTTCTCGTGTGCGTGTGTAAATGCGCGTCCATGCACATTTGACTGGCGCCACGCTACTGCTGGGAGCAATTATAAAGACATGAAGCAGATAGTTGAAGATTGCTGTTTTATGCAACACTGAGAAACACACATGCATGTGCATGAATATACACAATATGATGAACCAAGTTGTCTTTGAGAGTATCATCATTTGTTCACACTGACACTAAGTCATTACAGCAGGACAAATGAACTCAAACACAAGCATCCTGAGGGCTCCGATAGGGCCTGTAGTGCTCCAACAAACTATCCAGTGGTGGAAAAGAAATAGCTGAAATGATTTAAAACACATGTCTCTTTGAACCCTTGTTTGTGACACAAGATCAAAAAATTCAAATTCCTGTTGAGTGTCATAACTCAGTCAAATCAGAAAACACAGCTGTCACACAAATATGAGGGCTGCAAAGTAACTTGCTTGTGTCACTGGTGCGCCTAACTTTTTCATTTCGGTACCATACCAAATAATTTAGGTGCACCAAAAGATTTTATACTAAATATAAATTCTGTTTGTTTTTTGTTTTTTTTTAGCTTTGATAAACATTGGTAATTTCTTTCTTCACACATCATGTAAATGATTGTTGAAAGAGATAGAGTCACAGAAAAAGGTTTTTTGAGTCACATAAAGCCGTCTTTGTCAAAAGAGTAGAGGGTCCAACGGGCCAACGCCCCACTTTTGCCAAGAGTTATGTGGAGAAGACTGAAAATGAGATAAAGTAACATTACAGTCAAAAAGACTTTCTGGCATTATTTGATCCAAGTGTGTTTGTGTGTGTGCAAGTTCATGTATGTTTGACTTTAACCCACAGATGACCTTTAACACAGCCGGAAAAGAGCTTTCACCATGTGTTCAGCAAGGAGGAAGCATGGGAAACCTACACGGCTAAATCACACAAACATGTTTGGGCATACACACACATACATAGACACACACACACACACACACACACACACACACCCACACACACACACACACCCAACATAGCAAACCCGCCCCCCACCACCCTATTCCACCCACACACACACACACACATACACACACGACCCCTGTTCGCTAGAGCGATGAGTCACTCTGCTGGGAACTCCATGCTTTCCCCATTACTACCGACTGGCTGACTGACTGCCCTAACTTGCTGAGAGAAAGAGAGAGATGTAGAGTGATTAGTAGGCAACAGAATGGAGAGGAGAATACTGTTAAAAAGAGAGAAAAGACAGATACCTTCTGAGATTTAAAAAAAAATCTATATAGAGAGAACCTGGAGAGAAATCAAAGTGAGTGTGAAATAGAGCAAAGGATGTTAGGCAGACAGAGTTAAAACTAGTGTGTTTCAAGTACCTCAGTGGTAGTTCAACTATACACAAGGGCACAGTGAAGCACTAAGTTTAACTTCCAGTCACAGCTTACTCCAAACCAGAGGAAAAAACAATCCTCAGAGAGCATAAAAAACGAGAAAGCCATGCTTTTTTAATTACTACTGTCTGACTGTCTGTTCAAAAATGCTGCTGGAAATGAGACAAAGCAGAAAGAGACACACAGAGATGCTGATTGATCTAACTGTTATCCACATTTTAAGGTAAGTAAATTCCTGTCCCGCGAGTCACACATTTACATAAACACAACATAGCTGAATGTATATACATTCATAAAATCATTTACATTAGGATGTTCTAAAGTAAACACTTTAGGTCTGTAATGGACCAACGGCAGACAAAGTATCCATGTTAAAGGTTTAATGTAGTGAGACAAGCAGCATTCTTTGGGTCTAAATAAAAGTGAAGTCAATGCAGAAGTCCCTTAAACCTGCATTTTTTCTTATGGTCAGCATGGGGTGTCGCACCGCTTGCTGAGAGGAATCAGATTGTATAGAAGTCTATGAGATGATGACCTTACTTCTGACAAGATGAGTAAACATTTTACTTTTTGACGCAAAATGATGTTAGCTTAGTCAATTATGGTCCTATTTTATGGGTTACCTATAAAATGTTTTCCTTAATAGCTGACTAAATACATGCGATAAATTTACTGATAATGCACTCCATTAGATGAGTTAAATTAAGTGAGGTTTTCTAAATAATTTGAAAACTTTTGGTTTCTTTTGGAATACTTCAAAATCTCCAGGTCAAGCTCTTTTATCTGGGTCTTATAGTTCCATGCCAGAAATACATTCCTCTGCCCTTGTTTTTTGGCTGGTGTCCTGTGCACACACAAACTGTTGCACTTTATGGAAAATGAGCCCCTGAAATTAATTTTAGACTTAAAGGGCACATGGACAGTACACACCTCCACCAGGGACATGTCCCAGCTCATTACTTTAACCCGAGAGAAGATAATCAGATTCAAGAGGGTGTCCTAAAGGCTTCTGTTAGATATGTCATAAAAACACCATAACCATGAGCTTTCACACCAACAATGAAGACTAAATAAAAACAATACTAACTAATGAGCTGTTTGGTCCAAAATAGGCAAATCAAAACCAAATGGAAAATGGAAATAAAAGGAAACAAGGGAAAATATCTGACGAAAATCCTGTGGATCACCCCCTTTCGTACCTCTTGAGCTGTTATGCTTATAGTTAGGGTTTTATCACATGTTTTCCCTTTTCAACTGTTTGGATGCAGAAGTAAGCTGTAAACATGATGAACTTGCATCATTTGACCACAGGGAGTAATTTGCTTACACGAGGTTTGTTCTTTTTAAACCCTTCAGTCATCATTTAGGGTTTGCTTATGTTTAATTGATTTCAGATTGAGCAATTGAACTGAAATTGAAAAAGGGACAGGGTGGAAAAGACCAGCCTAAGGAAAAAAACTTTACTTACTTGTACAGGAAATACCAGCAGTTCCAATTGGATTAACTCAATTAACATCTGAACTCTTTCTTAATCTGCAAAATGCACACCTTTTCTCTTCTGTTTATTTCAACATTTTTGTGGCAAACAAAAAATAACAAACCCCCTTAGAGACCTGTGCATTTGAAAAAAATGTTATACAAGCTAGCATTGGTGGGCTGCCACATATCATTGCAAACATCAACTGTAAACCACTATTAAAAACAAGAAGAAGAAAAAAAAGGAAAAACAGTTATGGTGGCATGGTTTCTATGCCAAGCTGAATCAAACTCTCTATGACTGGATCAGGCAAGAAGATCACACAGTAAAGTAAACAGCCCCCATACACTGCACACCAGGCCTGCAGGATCCGCAGTAGGTCTATTCAGTAGAGTCTGACAAACATACCCTATATGTGCCAGCCTGAAGCGAATACTCCAAATGCTCATCCTCACTGTTTGCTGCTGAATCACAAGTGTGACTGAGTAAGCAGGTTAGACTTTCATCGACAGAAAGGCCACTGCCAGACAACATCATCAACAACCTCATTACTGTTGTAATTATTTACTGGAAGCAGGATGCAACACACAATATAACAAAGTTTCTTTCAAAGTGACAAATAAAGAGAAAGCCCTCATAAGACTGTTTGGCTCTGATACTCAGACCCGGCTCACAGACAGCCGTCTACTCAACTTGTTTGCTTGAGATATCAAGGCAGATATAGGGCTGATTTACAGTGCACCTCCATGACTTGGTTTCAAAGTTTGTTGATTTAGAGACACTCTGTGTTTGTGTGTACGTGTCTTCAGTGTGTGTATGTATGTGTGTCTCAAGTGATCCAGAAGTCTGATTAAAAAGCCTGTTTGAGATCAAAGGCCATCTCAGAGGGAGGGAGCTTTTTGAGAGTTCCTTCTATTTCCACGTGATCTCACTTGCTTTAGCATGAGTTTTACTCGGTGACTGACAGCTTTTATCTACGATCATATTATAATTTTACATGTTAAGTAAGATGATGTGTAGCTTTTTAGCTTTGTAGTTAGTAGTAGAAGTAGTATAATTGTAGATAATAATGTAGAACTAAAGGCATTTACTTGGCAGGTAAAATCAAGCCAGCTTTAACACTGTGAGTGAATTATACAACCTTTATATCAAAATTGTAGAAATTATAACTCTACATTTGAGCTTCTTTTTTGCCTTCTGTTGAGATAAGCTAATGCAGAGGCATGTTGGTCACAGTCCACAAAAAAAGAAAATGCTCATTATTGATCCACAACTGTTATGTCAACATCAGAATTTAGGATTAACAAACAATACAGTAGCGCTAACTGTCCAGTCCAGTTCCATGAAAATATTGCCGAAGAAGAGTGTGAGTCAATAAGACGCTCCCATGTTTAAGGTTCAGAAGATAAAGCTGATAATATCTTTGTTGGTGCTAAACATGAAATAGTATGTGGAAAGAGTTCTAGAAATATGGCTTTTATGACTTGTATACTTGTTTTACGCTACACCAACTTTTTCATGAAGTGATGCTTCCCCCCCGTGCTGTTGCTATCTCCCTCTGAAGTGCCATTAAACACATTAGCCGAGTGTTGACCCAGGGTAAGCCTTTAAAAATCTATTAACTACACAGGGTCCATATGTTCATGAATATACTTATCCAACAGAGGACACAGAGGCGTGTTTTTCATCTTGTTTCTAATGTACTATTTGAATATCTAATCACAGCAAACTTATTGTTAATGATTTTCCAGGCAGCAAAGTTTTCACATGGATAATTCATAATTCATTTAATGTTATAATTAATGTGCTTAATGTTAAAATGTGAACAACAAAGGTTCATGCTGCGTGTTTCATGTTGCATTAACTCTTGACTGCCATCAAGAACAACTTGAGTTTGATGTGTTTAACACCTTGCAGTTGGCAAAACAAAACAACTGCTGAGGATCATTTGTTAAATCCGTCTGTTCTAGATTGAAAGGATAGATTTTTCATGCAGTGAACAGTGTTTTTGCAATGCACTGATGTCAACACTGCCTGTTTGACTCATTGCAACCAACCTTAACACCGGCAATAAAAGTGTCTTCAAAAGAACATTAAGTTAAGCAGAAAAATTCTAACAAACTGCAGTCGGCATGCAATGCCATATTTAGCTAACTCCAATCTACAGTGTGTGAGCTTTGAACTCAGCTCAAAGTTTAAAAGCAATTTATTGACCCTCCATTAATTCCAGAGGGCAGCATTACTATATTAGATTTTTTTAAGTGCCTTATATCTTCAAAACAATTCTAAATATTCACAATAATTAAACAACCAACAAAGAACTTAAAATGTATATAATCATACAAAATGGAAGTTTTTCTTAAAAATGAACTGAAGAATGCACCCAACAACATTTTAAATAAGAAGTGTGGAAAAGGATCAATACACAAATTCAAATTAATCTATGAATGAGTATTTTCAAGACAGAACAGGCTGACCAAAAACAAAATTGGCACAGGTACACATGATAGTACACAGGCCCTGCTCAGCTCTGGTAATAGTTTTTATTCAGATAGTACCTTTACATTTTACTATTTTCCCTCATCATTAAGTTGTATTCACCTATTTTATTTTTAAAAACAACAAATCTCCAAGTAGTTTTAAAGATAAAAATCTGTGAGGGGTGGTCTCCTCCAGGATCTGTTAAAAAACTGAATTCAGAGACACAAGCCTCAGTGTAGACATACACTTGCTAGTGTAGTCTTGGCTGGATTCTCATTTGTTTCTGTCACCTGCCTGCCAAATCAGATATGATCACCATGCTCGATAACATCCATTTATCCTCCTTTAAAGCTGCTAACACTCCATGAAGACAACAAACACGGCAGAGGCAAGCATGGAGGGAAAGACAGACACAGTGAGACGGAGGCAATAAAATAATAAAGAGGTCAAAACAAGGAGGGGCGGGGAGAGAAAGGTTGAGAGTGAACAAGGAGAAACAAAGCTGGAAGGAGAGAGAGGGACAAGAGAAGATGTGTGTTAAAGGTAAGAGCAAGTTTGTGCTTCACTTCGTACACTTTCCTGAACAATTATGTCATCACAGTTCAACATACACACACACATTTTACCCCAGAGAGAATTTTCTAACCATAACCGACTGTCACATAATTTAAACAGACAACTATATCAATTATGTATTGCCAGTCCAGTAAAAATAGTCACCTTGTTGAAGCAGAAACACATGAACATTTAAGACCAACTAAAACACAAACGCTGTACTATACTTCATCACATAACAGTCTGTCTTGGATAAAGCTCACAAATCTAGGTATTTAAACGGTGTTTTTATCCAAAGTGATGAGTGGTGACATTTTCAAACAAAGAGTGGACTCTAAAAGGCAGACCACCCAGTGATACATTTTACGCATTTAGCTGAAACTTTTGTCCTGCGCATCATAAAAGAGTTAATAGGAGTGCTTTAAGTTTGTGCCAAGCATCTAAACTCCTCTCTCCTCTACCTGAGTATCTGTCTTTTAGGGTCTGCACTCAGTCATTAGGCTACAATTAAAAAACAATAGGACAAAAATGTTTGATTTACCAGTTTAAAAATACATCACAAACATGTTTTTTAAGTAAATTGAATTTTCAGATTATATTTAAGGAACTAGAACCAGTGGCATTTTAACATTTTTGCTTGATTAAACAACTAATTTATAATTAGTATAAGTTTTGAATTATTTTGTGATAATCACCAAACCCACTGATTGAGCTCCACTTTGTAAATGCTTTTTTTTTTACTGTCACTACAATTCCCATCCCATGCAAATAATCATACAATTAAATAAACAACCTGCAAAACAGATTTTTCTCTTTCTACACAGTGGTGCCAAAAGTGTTTGTGAGATCAATTCAATCATGCAAAACACCTGTACACACACACACACACACACAGTCAAGGAGTGTAATTTCAGAAGACCATACACAATGATACATATACATTATTTACACCAGGAAATGTCTTTTTTCAACCACTTGTGCCACTGCTGGGGATCTTTCTTTAAACTTCAGCAGCAGTTGATGGCAACTTTAAAGCCAATCGCTCATCTTCTAACTATGAGATGTTTCTTTAAGCCTCAGTTACAGAATTATCCACAGTGTCTAAGGTTTAACCATGCTGTGGCCTTCCTGGGTCAAAGCCAGCACTGCTAATGTCTTTAGAGCCTGGGCATACGTGCTTTAGTCTGTCCCAACCTGGCAACAGCTGTCCAAGAGCAACACTTCAGGGATTACTGCTTGCTGTTTTCAACACAATGTGTCTTTGGTAGTGTGGAGGAACTTGTTTTGATACTAATTAACGCTGATATGAACACACATAACAGAGAGAAAAATAATAATTAAACTATTTGTGCCACCAGTAAGTGAGGATCCTTAAAACTTTCCTTTCAAGCCTCGTGGCGCCCACACATGTAATGGAGACAGACAGATCTCCTCACTGCCTCTGAAAATGAACCCAACTGAGACGGCAAAGTGAGTATGCATTTATGAACCTCTTCAAATAACAACACGGTGGATCTATATGTGCTCAGCTGAATAACTGCTTTAATTTCATGTCAGACATCTGGTCCACAAACAGAACTCTCTCAGGCTGGCACTGACGGTAAATATGAACACCTGCAGGGTGAGAGTCAACACCGTGCAGCCAAAGTGCTGGTACATTTTTGCCACAGCAGCTTGTAAATCAATCCACAGTATTCTTCATACTGGTTTGGCAAGTAACCATTTGTGATTTGGAGGTAGAATTTTATACCAAAGCAATCAATAGAGTGTTTTTCCAGCAGAGACTAATACTCTGCCAAGCTCTAATAATCTCCCCAGTTAGCTGTATTTTCACAGTCAACACTGAACTGGACAGAGTAGTTACAGAATATATGGCTAACCTAAGAGACTTTGTTTTTACTGGCAGGACTGCAGCAATATGTCAAAAGTGCACTGTAAATTTCATACACATATGGGGATTCATTTTTGAGGTATTGATAAGCATAAAAACATTACACAACAGCTTCTCTTTAAAATAGAGGACAAAATGGTATAAGGAGGTAACAAGGTTGTACTTTCCTGTATTGGAAGCCTGCAGAGGTCCTCAGAATCATAAAGCATATGTGCATGGGAAGGAAGCATCATATTTTTTAACATTCATCTTTCCTGGAATTTTCTGAGAATGAATGCTGTTGTGCAAAATAGCCAGGATCCACGGTTATTCACCCCAACAAGAGATAAGCTTACTGTGGAGCTGTCAGCATTCATTAATCTTCTGCTGTTAGAAAATGAACAGATAAGTGAATGTCTTATTGCAGAGCTTGTATAGTTACTGAACTTCTCCTATCCCTAATCAACTTTGTTTCAACACAATTACTTCATTTTATATCTTCTCTCTAGTGGACCTTAACTAATATCAGCCTTGTTGGTGGTATGGAAGGTCAAAACATTTACCTCCACACATACCTCACATACACTGAGTTGTGTCCTTGAAATAATGTCAATACTGGATTATCTTGAAAAAATAATTATCCTGAAATACTAGGATATCTAATGTCTTTAAATAGTCTTCTACAGAGTGGTTATCCATTCAAATCTTACATATGATACCAGGAATAAATGACATGATGTTGAAATATTTCCAGGGTCAAAAAATGGAGTCGGCTGGCAAAAATAAGCCTCTTTATCTAAAACAGATGCAGCAAACTTCAGATGTCTGGCATGTGATCTTCTACATCAAGAAGCAAGTATAGGGTTTCTTTGCAGAGCTGCCATTATTTTCAACCATCTTTTCCAATTATACAGACAGAGCTAGCACTGACTGCAGCTTTAGCTGAGGAAAGAGTTTGTAGTAACATTTTCTTCAATTGAAGAATTGTTTTTGTCTAGCAATTACTACACTTTCACTATACACAACACCATCGCTGTCCTTATTGGTCAGCGGATCTCAAAAGAAGCCACACGTCCAACCCACAAGGTCAAGCCCTGACTTAAGTGGCTTGACCTTGTGGCTTGGATCTGTTTTTACTGTAACAAATGTAGAGAATCATAGCAGATCAAGAAATGAATAAGACATTTTTGGTTTAAACAAGAACCTTGACATACAGTGAACAATTGAGCCGAGCTCCTGGTAAGTATGAGTGTGGATAAAGTACACGAACAGCAGCACAGAAGAGTAGAAATACCCCTATCTAGGCCCCTCAGAGTTGGTTTAATATCAAGAGCTGGCTCTTTCTGTCTCTCCGTCACACACACACACACACACACACACACACACACACACACACACCAAGAACAGTATGGCCTCAGACCTGGCAGGCAGC
>JAOWBC010000711.1:15970186-15982010 GCA_028566105.1 Hypoplectrus providencianus
GGACCCACCTGGACAGTGTCCTCCCGTCCCCAGCGCGGATCACTGGCAGAAGAGCCGCTTCGTTCATCTCTGGTTACTGCAGAGAGAAAAACAGATGATTCACAGCAACAGGTTTTGGTTACACAAGTAAATGTGGAGCTGAAAACAGGAGACAAACACCGGTGACTTGTTGAATGGTGCCTGGATGAAGACACCTGTCCTACATTATGTCAACACGGAACGAGGGATAGCAAAGAAAACATGAAAAGCACTGCCCTCATACCACTAGCATAGCGTTGCTCCTGCTAAAGGTAAACAGTATAATGAGTCTTACCTCCTGAAACATGACAAATCAGAGCTCTCTTCTAGATCCTCTTTCTTTGTCCGTCTTTGTTCCCTCTCTGCCTTAAATATCTCTTTCCTCTCCGTCTCTGAAGTTTTTGTGTTATATTTATCCCTCTCTCTCTCTTTCTCTAGCCGTGCCTTCACTCTTTCACTTTCTTCTTTTTCTTCTCTTGCTGTCTCTGAGAGATTTAATAACAGTGCTCCACCCAGTAACCAGTGATGACAGTGTAGAGCCAACCATTTGTTTAGTCTTTGGTCAGAGTCACTGCAGCCTGAGTGCACAGTTTGTTGCACGATCCACGTGGCTGCTCTCTCTCTCTCTTTCCTTTAAATCTCCTTTCTTTTGCTCTTTCTTCTGTTTTTCTTAAAAGACTGTTAACGGGAGGGGTGTGAAAGTAGCCTTCTGTCCTAATAGTCCCTTTCTGTCAGTCTTTCCACCCCCCCTCCTCTCTCTCTCTCTCTCTCTCTCTCTCTCTCTCTCTCTTTCTGTGTGTCTCAGCCTGCTAAGAAAAAATGTCAGGTATTCAGCAGTTGTCATCTCAGCAGCCCCAGCACTCCCCGTTCTGACTGGCAGTTTACTCCAGTACAGAGGGGATGGGTCATTTTACACAGGCAATGACAACATTTAAAGGTGGAGTACGCAACTTCCCATGTTTTGTTTACAGAGGGTTAGGAAATCCCATGGGATCAGTCTGAAATCATTATGGATAAACTGATTTCTTTCAAAACACACATGGGATATATGTATGTTTATTTCCCAAATTAGTCAAGTGGAATGTCAAAAACTCATGGAGAGTGGAAATGTCCATCCTAGTTTTTATAAAGGTCATGAGGATTTTTAAAAAAATGTTTAATATGATCAGCCACAGATATTAATTTGAATTTGAAAGAAAACAGATAAAAGCAGGAGGCTGAAAAAACAACTATTGCCAATTTACGGAAACGTGAATAATAACTACTACCAGCACTTGATGACAATTGTATCAATTGATATAAGTCAGTAGAATAAATCATTAGGTTGTCAATTACTTTTATTTTTTTTATTTTTTACATATAATAACCAAATTTAGTGAGAAATCTGAATATATTGATAAAAAATTTAATGTCATTTAAGTTAATTTCAAAGAGGAAAAGGTACTACATACATATAGAAACATTAGATATATAAAAATAGAGAAATAGGCCAATATTTTTAAATAAAAATATAAATAAATACATTATTTAATTAGGTTTTTTAAAAAGATATTTCTCAAATCACTGTTTAAATTTTTTTATATTTGGACCATATTTCATGTTCACATTCATTTATTTCATTTTTTCTTTTGTTTTTGTGTTTAATATTAACTTAGATAACATTCCCTGGAGGAACACTTAATTTTTATTTTTATTTTCTGGATCACAAAAGCGATACTTAACGTGTCTGGTTTCAGGGCTGTAAACTACAGCACTCAGTTACCATGCATTCACTGCCATGAAGCTGCTAACTTGCTTATTTATACATTTGGACTGAACACAGTGACTCCTAGCTGTGCATGTCTGTGTCAGGTGCACTTGCATAAAAAAAGTTATTGGAAGTTGAAAAACATGGGAAAAGAACCATTGAGACTAATTATTGTGCTGTTTTTGGGACACGGCTTTCTCCGTCATCACTAACTTGAAATGATTTGAACATTTCGCTATGTCTTTCAAGCCTCAACACGCAGGTTCAAGGTCCCCCGGAGCAAACACAGCTAAACTGCGTCTGCATGTATGTGCATGTGTGTTTGGTTTGTGAATCACATGTCAAAGTCAAAAGTCAATGCAAAGCCAACTTTAAAGGAGAAATACTGATAAGTGGTCAGCACTGCAAAGCCACTAATCTGCCAGACTTCATAAATCCAACACTGTTCTACTAACAGCAGCTATTTTAACCTCAGCTCAAAGGAAGGCGTCTGCCCTGAGCCTGGAGGCCAAAGAATCTCACATAACAAGATTATCATGGATGTTTTGAAACAGTTTAACTGAAATAGGTCATTACTGCAATACACAGCAGCTTGTTTAGAACCTTTACAACCTTGTATCATGGCTACTTCCCCCTTTACAGTGAGATTTAATCACTGGAGTCCAAAGTTTTCTTTCAACAGTTTGTGCTCTTTGGATGAAATGAAAACAAAAGACTTGCAGATATTCATACCCTATGTACACAGTATAATACAAGCTGTTTTATTGTGATACTGTGAGCCAGAATAAATGTAGCCAGCGGGAAAAAAGCCAAGGTACACCGAACACACCCAGTTTCTCCCTAAATTGCCTTCCTGTATGCCACTCCCCCTCTCTCTGCCTCTGCTTTATTCCACTCCTTTCTCCTTTTGTCCTGTATTATAATGTGACACCTGCCCTCGGTCACCCAGACGCACAGATTCAACCTCCAAATGATGTAATGTTTGTCTCATGCTCCGTGTTGAAGCTCTTTTCTGTTTTTTGTCACTGAGAAGACACATATTTTAAATAACAAATATCTAGATTACTTTATTTGAGAAAATTGAAGTACAGCAGTCAAATAAACCTAGTTGTAACATTATGAAAAATATAAAAACGATATTGAATCCACACATAGACAGCTGATGCACCTAACTTTCAAACCATATACATTTTGAATTTACTATAAACACTACACTATCCTACCTGTAAACAGGTTTTAATCAACTCTAAGTCTACGGGTACATTCAGGTAAATTATTATTAATACAATTTAGCGTGAAGCAGGGAGTCTTGGTTCTTTTACGTTCAGATTAAAACTGAGTTTAACAAACTAAAGCATGAAATAAAAAAAAAAAAAGATCAAATCTGCATTCAGGCCTACCTGGACAGTCCTTGAATCTCCAGACATATAAAGCTGGTTCACTCCATGATTGAGGTCTTGAAATGTGCATGTGTGTGTATGTGTGTGTGGATATTTGTGTGTGTGTTCACAGGTCCAGAGTGCAGTGCATGTGGTTGGAGGTGAGGCTGTGTGCAGCACACTGCAGCAGCTGGTTAATCATTGCAGGACACGTTGAGACAGCGCTGAGAGGGAGGGGCTGACTGACACTGGATATGACTCGCCGCTTTTCTGTGTGCATGTCTGTGTGTGTGTGTTTGTGTGTGTGTGTGTGTGTGTGTGTGTGTATGTGTGTCTAGAGAGAGAGATAGAGAGAGAGAGAGAGAGAGAGAGAGAGAGAGAGAGATATGGAGCTGCCCATTGAATCAACAGTTTTCTGTGCCAACTCTCAAGGTTTGCCGTCATCAAAATCAGTGAATCACAATGAGCAGCAGAAGTATTGGTACAAATATACGAGATTCAACTCTGGACTTTAGTTGCTGCCAACCAAAGCCTTTTAAATGAAAGACAGAATTCGACATGCAGCTAAAAAGAAGACTTAAAAAAAATAACAGTATTATGCACATACTAGTAAATAAAAATGATATAAATTTATATAAAAAGCAACAACGAGCATTACACAGAGTACAAATTTTATTGTTTGTTTCCAGTTTTATGTTTCATTTGTAAAGCTCTTTGTAGCGTTATTTTGTTATTACAAGTTATGCAGCACAAAGGGAGAAGCTGCTGAATAAGTAGAGTAGAAAAGTATAAAATAGTAACAATAAAAAAAAAATTATGAGTGCTGTTGTAAAAAAGTTACGTTAAATGATGAACAGTATGTTCAGGCCTATAACTCTGTGAAAGCACTCTCATAAATATATGTTTTCAAGTGGAATTTCTAGGAGAATAAGGAGATAATTGTGGAGACTGGAGAACAACATGTCCAATACTCTTGCATGTATCTAATGGAGTATAATTACCCGTATGCACAAATGAAATGATGCATCTTAAAAATCAGAAAACCTTTGCTTATTAAAGACTGGGCTTGCTGAGACTGGGAGTGGCCCAGTAGCAGCATCGAACAACAAAAGCCTGCAGCTGGTCCTATCGGATGACAGCTGCGAGTTCATACACTAGAATAAAGACAACAATAATCCAGGAAGGCTTCCTGAGGATAGACATTCAATACACTCAGTAATTGGCTATAACCAAAGGCACCCAGGTCCTGACACTGATTGTAAGACGGAGAACAAACACTCAATAATACAAAACTCAGTAGGCCAGCTAACTTATATCCCTGTGCATGTGAAATGATAAATACAGATTAAAACAATCTTCATTTTAACACAATAGTAGCGCTGCCTCAAATTGATATAATTTCTAACTTTCTGATTAGGGGAGTGTGCATCCTCAGCCACCATTTCTGGTACCACAGGGATCCATTCTCTGACTTTCTCTTACTACTTGATACCGTGAAATTGAATATTTCCAAAATCTTGTATCAGTTTTCATTTCTATGCAGGTGAGTCTCAGATCAGAATAGGAAATTTATTGTCAAACTAGCTTGTCATAACAATCTTGCTTCCTCTTATCTTCAAAATTTTTTTTTTTTATAATCATCCATAATGCATAAATGCAACATTTTACTGAGCTCATAAGTGATAGCATGCAGCCATAGATCCTTTGATAGATGCCTGTTGATATTCCAAAAGTCAAGTTTGGAACAAACGACAACTTCGAGAGAAAAACACAAAAAAATTTAACATCTATTTGTAATAGATAAAATGACCACACAGAACTTTACAACTATTTGTAACCTCAGTAAGCAGTCTCATAATGAGTTTACAGTCTCATTTGCTTGTGTCAGGTCTTCAATACAGTGTGACAGTCGGGGAGATTGACAGGATTCTACTGCAGTGCACTGCGTAATTCAGTCTATGAACATTTAGCGTTCCACAGTGTCTTGTACTTTTATCATGAGGTGTTGAGTTTATGGGACTAAACATCAGTTGATTTCATTTTTTTTGTCAATAACTTATCATGTTAAAGATGATCAACTTCCCTTTTTTTTCTTTCTTCCCTAATAAGAAACAAAAATTTATTTTTTTATGTATTTGATAACACTCAGGATGACTGGATGCATACAATGCAAAGAGTGTTTCATTTGAATAAAACATAATTTAATATTTACTCTTTCAAATGAGAAAAACAGTTTACACTGTAATTATAATAAAGATGCAGTTCATTTCTGTTCCAGCAGAGGAAGGTAGAGCTTCAGTCTTTAAGCTGTCCAGAGCGCTCTCAGGCTGAGTATACACTGTTATGAGTTTCTCCTTTTTCATTAGTGCAAAAACAAACAGAATAGACACATCACAGGTTCAACAATAATAGGAATAGCAAAAAAAGGTGATGTGGAGAAGGTAAACAAACCTTTACATAAAATAGAAAACATGAATAACTCATAATAAATCTAGTTACAGTCACTAAATAATGTTATTACTAGAGTAATAACTCAGATTTAACAGATTTCCCCTTATACACTAACACATGAAAGATTAAATGAAAAATATAATGTAATGTGTAATAAATAATAATAATGCTACTTTTAGTAAGTAGGTGGGAGTATGGAAATAAAAAATACAATAAAATAATTAATAGATACATTTAAATTTTGATATTTAGAGGTATTTAGATGAGCCTTTATAGTACGGAGGGTCCTGGCAGGTCTTTGTTTTTTTTTTTTTTTAGGATGGGTTTGAGATACCTCAGTAGCAGGTTGCCTCCATGCAAGATAGCATCACCTAGTGGTGTGCAGCAGCATCACATAAAGAACTGTTCAAAATCAAGCACTGCTGCTGAACGGTAATATCTAATATTTTCTTCCTGGAAATTTGCTTAACACAACCTTAACTGTATTAGTTCAAGTTTTTTTTTGGTCCTCTTCCAATTAAATTTGCATAACAATAACAGTTTTGGAGGGGCAGGCGGGTTTTTGGACAACATCACAGTATTACATAATTCATAGCAATCTTATTAACACAAGAGATAGTATTAACTACTATTTAAAAAACAAATGCTCATACCAAAGCACCAAATGACGGCAAACAACTGTATCACTTTGAGCTTTAAAGATCAGTCAAACTTAATGAAACTAAAAGAAAAAAAAAGATCCAGATTACAGTTTTTCCGGTAACAACAATGTGTAGGCTAAATGTTCCTGCTGAGGGAGTACAATGGCTGTCTCCATCCAAAGCAGATGGATAAGGAGTAAATGAACTGAAATGCCATTCCTTTCCTAAAATAAAACAGGACATACAGGCTGGCAGGCAACAGGTGGGTACAAAGGCTGCCTCCTGAACGCTGTGTGTGTGAGAGTGTGTGTCATCATGTAACAGTAAATGCATGTTAAATAGGGAGTCAGAATATGCCTGTGTGTACATTTGTTGGTAAAATGTGAGGTTCTATCGTCTTTGTTACTTACTTAATGTCTGTTGGTAATGTTTATCCGCGCATGAGACAGTATACTATATTAATTATCAAATAATGCAGTAAATTGTTATCTACTTTATATATAGAGGAGAAACTACACAATCAAGTAGCTAGAGTCCCATAGTGCTAGCTAGAAGCAAAACAAAGGAAAAACTGAGGGCAGTCACCTACTAAAAAATATCATCATTATATTGACTTAATGTCCAACTATTTCCCTGTAGCTAAATTCATGTCTGATCAAGAGTGTCCTGTTTTTACTTCTTTAAGCAATGCCTGTGATCCTGGTCAGCTAATGACCATATACATATTCAGAAGCGGAATGAGAAATGTGTTTTTTCTTCAGACATGGTCAAAAAAACAACCAAGAAAACTTCCATGACAGCGATGGTTAATACATTTAGAGACTTGGTGTGCCTCCGCCCACAACAGAAAATAAGAAGAGAAAAGGGGTCTATTAAAAGTGAAAGTTCCTGCAAAGGGTAAAAAAAAATCATAGGACCTTGACAGTACCAGAACTGTGATTTGTATCCCTTCTACAACCAAAGATTAAAAGAAGATATTTTAGGATACAAAGGTGAGTTAAGTTGTTCACATATCAATGTTTTCACCACGTGATAGGAGTTTTTATTTTTACACAATCTATGATCTTTTACATAAACCTAACCAAGTTCTGAATCATAGCATTAACTATCCATCTAAAACTACCACAATTTACAGTATTAAACAGAGTGGATTTGTACTAGTACTAGACTTTGTATTTTATATTAAGCAGTGTTTGTTATTTCTGGTGTAGCTTCACTTACACAAATGTGACTTCTGTCAAGCAATCCTATAGATAGGAACCTTAAATGCAGCTGTTTCTGTGGTTCCATGAACCTGTGATTTCTGTGGATGAGGATAACTCTCCAGCATTGGAGCCTCTGGAGCTTTAAGCAAAGCTACAAAACCTGAGTGACTGTACATGAGGACAGCTAGCAGCTGCCACCGTCCATCACAAACACACACATGCACACACACACACACACTCACACAGTGACTGAGCTGGTCCTTGTTGAGCACAGAGCTCATGGCTGTCACTGGCGAAGACACACGCAGACGCACACAGTGAAGAAACACACCAACAAAACGTTTCCTTACCTGACATGGGAATCTAACCAGCGGCTCACTCTGTTTACCTGTCAGTACGCTTTGTCAAGACGGATCAGACTATAGCAAGGATGAAGGTTGTGGAAACCATTTCAGCCTTTAAGGTCTTCTTTCTGCTGGTCCTTGTCACCTCATGTTACGGGATACAGAGAGGTACGTAAGGTTTATATACTGTATGTTTTCCCTCAGAGGGCTTTTTAAAGTGTCTTGAAAGCAAACTTTTTAAAAGTTCTCAAAAGTGTCCCAAGCATATTCAGGTTTTTGTTCACAAAAAGCTGTGGGTTCTTTATATCTTAAATTATTCATAGCCAATTTTTTGTGCTGAAGAAGTACCCTAAATTATCATGGTAAATCATATGAAACAGAATAAACTAAAAGAAAGAAGGAAAAAAAAAAGTAGAAGGACATTGAATTATCTAGAGCGCACATGTTTGACTCAGTAGGTTAAAAATCAACACAGTAAACAATGGATAGGTGAGGAAAAAGAAAGAAGACGGACAGCATCCTTTATTGTATTGGTTGGTCTGTATTTTCTCCAAAGAGAATGCATGTGGAGTTTCCCCACATACGTAAAGCTCTGAGATCACCTGTTTACACCACATCCTGCAGGGAAAAGGAGAAGGTGTTTATAGGCCTTCACAGTGCAAATGTGACTAAATCTATATCCTTCCTACACTCTGCCATATATCCTCTGTGAAGGCAGTTGTAAAGGTGGTTGGAAACCAGTTCACCTTTATGAGCAAACAGGAAGAGAACGTTTTGTATTCATTTAACAAATGTCTTACATATTATATAGCAGAAAATGTTTTGGATTTTACTTGAGTAGGAATGGTGTATCAATTAAAGCAAAATGCAAACAGATACATACATGAGATATTTGCAGTGTTTGACAGACCTACTCTGAGAGGGACATGGTCCTTTGCAGACATGTTACTCAAGTCATTTGGTCCAAGTCCAAAGTAATTTCACATTTTTCACAACATTTTGCCATCTTTAAAGGCAACCACGACTAAAACTTTACTTCGATGGTTTTGCAGTCAGATGTAAGAGCAGCTGCCCACTGACCTGCTCATTATGCGAGTAAATCCTTGGGCAAAATCCTGAACCCAAACATGCTCCTGATGATGAATGAGCGCGTTTGAATGGTACCTTACTGATGAGCAGGTGGCACCTTGTGTGTGATTTCCTGTGTGAAGGGTAAAGTGTGAAGGTAAAAGTGATCTGAGTATTCACTATGACTGGGACAGTGATGGGCTCTGATCTCAGACCACCAGCTTGTTGCTGGAAAGACTGAACATTAACGCGAGCCCACTTTCACACTTAATGCTAGGGTTTGTGCTGATTGAATTCAATTTATTACAGCTGCAAACTAAAGGTTTAGTTGCCTGCTCTCCTCCTGGAAAAGTCTCTAAACACTGGGGACAGAGGCTGAAGGAACACTAGGTGTGCTAGCTAGCTAGCTAGCTAGCTAATTCTTGTCTTAATATATCTTGATAAACAGATAGAGCAATGTATAATATGGAGATGGTACAGACAGAGATGTCATATTTCGATTGAACTTTTTCAATTGCTTTTCCACCATTTGACGCGACCAGGCCAACTTTTAACTGTGTCATCTTGTAGCAATCCCTTCTTGGAATAATGCTTTTCAGGCTAGATAATTGCCACTTCCTGTATATATCTTAAAGGACCAAATTCCAATAATTGCATAACAGTATATGGATGATGTTTCTTTTAAATGAAAATATGGTTCATATTTAGGACACATTTTGAGGATTTGATGATGTGATTTATTGCTGCATTTATTGAGTCGTGGATCTCAGGCGCCATAATAAACTTCAGTGGCTGTCATCTATTTGCCATAATTTTCATAGCCTGAAAAATAGACATCATGTGTGCTGCAAAAGACTTTTGACCACTGAAAGTCTGGCCATGGCCTCTGGACATGTGAGATGGGCACCATATCAGATTCTGGCATGTTTTAACAGTCACATGCACGGACTTGCAGAGCACACCATTGACATACAATACATGTTTTATAAGTTCAGATGCAGTACATGCTGCAGATTGGCTAAGAGAAACAGGTGGTGCAGATGCTGGCACATTCTGCCAGGGGAGATAATGTAGCTGGGTTGGGTTGCCATGGTGCAGGGCTGGGCTTGGCAGTCGACCTGAGCTTGGCGTAATATGTCAGTGATTGGAAAGCTGAAGCGAATGTGGATGGCATCTTTCTTGTGGGTCCAAATCACTCAAGGCATTCTGTCAGCAATAACTTTTACATAGGAGAGAGAAAAATTATTTACTGCTAAATAATTCTCTCCAAAACAATGCTTCTGGTTTTGCAAATAAGAAAAAAGTAAATGTTGCATTATCTCTCTATTTAGTCAAAATCAGTGGGACACTTTCACAGGCTTAAACTTTCATCACTTCCAAGGTTCTTCCTAACCATATCTCCAATATATATGAAATAAATAAATAAATATATAATAAATATATATAAAACAACCTTTATCCCAGAGGGTCAATCAAAACACACACATGCTGGATGGATTACTTTTACTCTTTCATAAAAATGCATTCAGTAACATTCAGTACAACAAAGCAAGCCCATAGTGCCTGCAGGAAACGCACATTTACATTTTAAAATAATGGTTAAAAAAATGGTCAAAAAGTTTACATTTTGAAAAAAATATCTTTGGGAAAGAAATGGCTCGCTACTCATTTAACATAATGATATTATTGCTTTAACGGTCTGTTTAGCATCTCCAAAACTATCAACAACTGATCACGCTGACACAGATAAAAGCAAACCAGCTACATGACACGATCAGGACTGACCAACGTGTAATTATAAGAAGACAGCATGAGAAGATTACTGCGCTTTGGCCCCCTGGCATGGCACATTACTACTCTATACACGGCCCACCTCCACAATCAGCTGCCAGCACCGCCAACAGCTTTGCTACAGGTGCTAAGTAAGGTCTAGCTGCTGCATTTGGCAGCATCTGACTGTCTTTCACAGGCTTTCTCTGTGATGTCATAGACATTTTTATTTCTGTCTTTGCTGTGATTGATTGATTGATTGACTGCTTGATTTACAGCTGATCGACCAAAGGCAGAGTTTGCCTAAGCTCCCACCCTAACCCTGCTCTAGGCCCTCCCTCTATTTGTTTTTTTTGTTTTTTGTTTTGCTATTCATCAGTGAAACAAAAACAAGGTCGTCCATCCCAAAATATCTGTCAGGCTGTGAGGTTACTGACTGACTAATCGACTGACAGCAGGAAAATCTAAAGAGGAGGAGGTCTGCACCTGTGTCCTTCCCTCTGCCTGTTATTGACCATTGGGCAATCAGTCAACCAAAAAATAAATTAATATAATATTTACTTTTCTTGCTTCTTTGTTGAATTTTATCATTCTAAAAGTCCAGCCCTGCTAGAATTGAAACTACTCTCATCATTTCTTTATGCCATGTGTTACCACTGGATCGGATTAAAACAATATGCATTTTCTGGCAAAGAGGAAGTTTATTTTGCAACTTTGAGCATGTCAGACTCCAGCTCTGGATGACAATCCCAATACAAGGCTCAGGGTCTTGAAATTACATACTGTAACTCTTTTATTTGGTATTTTTGAGCAGAACTTAACAATTTCAGCGGACTCCCAAAACTTTGCATGAAAGTTCCAGCATGCACTTTCATAGTTACTCTGAAACATTTGTTTGACAGAACCTCAATGAAGTGAACATACAGTTGTAATCATCCACGACATAACTGGGTGCAGTTTTACAAGCTGTGGCTGCAAATATATATTTACCAACTCTGGATTGATTGATTTTAAGCTGTTAAATGGCGTTATTATCATATTACTATTATTATTGGCTCTTTGTTGTGGTTTCAAGGCGTGGGTCGATTGGGCAGAGCCAAAATGAAGGATTCACTTTCTTGTGTTCTGCTGTCTTTCATTAGCTGTGTTTGATTTCAATTTGAAACAAGTGTGAGCTGACAAACAAAATGGATGTTGAGCA
>JAOWBC010000711.1:15991520-16009750 GCA_028566105.1 Hypoplectrus providencianus
ATTGTAAACTTACTTCAGTAATCAGAAAGTATCAAAAGTAAAAGTACATATTTTGCAGAAAGGCCACATTCAGATTGTTATATTTATGTATTATGTATTATTTTAGTTTTATTATTATTATCATTATTATCATTATCATTATCATCATTATTATTATTATTGGTATATTTATAAAAGCAGCATTTTACTTCTTTTCCAGGTACACTTCACTTTAACTACTTAATAAACTGTTAGGTGGGTTAAAGCTATTCACACTGGTAAAAGTAGGGATATGTAACCACCAACCACCACTTTATGATGTAGCTTGCAATGAGACATTTTGACTAAAATGAGGAATAAGAATACTTTGGTAGATACCAATGCATATGAATGTTGACACTTGTGCAGTTGACTACGTTGTGGCTATGCTCTGCTCAATGATGCAATGTAATGCAATTTGAATGATTTATTTATGTTTATGTAATCTACTCTGACCATATAACTACCCCCAAATTACCAAACATAAAATCAAACATGATGAAGACAGATTAAAATATGTTTTTTACATCTGAATTCTTGGTAAGACTGATCTTTTAAGTGTAGAAGCAGAGAGGAAGTCCAGCAGGCAGACAGACAGGATGTGGTTTCATATGAACCCTCAACAACCTGTTTCATGATCAACATCTGGAGGATTTTAAAGAAGATATTGCAGATGTAGACCGTGTCTTTCCTCCTTTTTCTATTTCTGTTTTTTCTAAGTACATGCACCTTCACAACAGCTCCGTCAAACAAAGCTGTAAGAGGCTAAAGTGTGCCATGAATCACTTTTCCTGATTCATTAATATTTACATCAAAAAATACATCAAACCCTTAATAAAGTCAAGTGCACATTTACTTATAGCTGTGTGTGTTTTTTCTTCCCTCAGACTCTACAAAGGCGTCGCGGGCTACTGCAGCGCGTACCGTGGAGATGTGTGCCGCACCATCCTGCAGAATGACTTGCTGGTTTTCTTTAACTCCTCCCTCTCGGACCCCGAGGACATGCAGGAGTACCTGGTTCAGAGCTGGTGGACGGAGCTGGAGGGACTCAGCATGCTGTGCAGCCCAGCAGTGCGCTCACTGCTCTGCCATGCCTCCTTCCCCGACTGCAACCCATCAGGGTTAGGACCGGCACCTAAACCTGTCTGCAGGTAGATGGCATGACCATAAGTTTTTCATGGATGAAGGAACAAATAATTGCATATAATATAACTTTAAATTAAGGATGGATGGTTGATCGTCTATGTTTCCAATTATTAAACAGAGAGCACTGTCTGGCAGTGAAGGAGCTGTACTGCCATAAAGAGTGGATGGTGCTAGAGAGCAGCAGTTCAGTCCGGCCAGGCTTCCTCAGCTCCATCACTGGGTCCCACACTCCCAGTCCGCTGCTGCCCAACTGTCAGGCCTTACCAAGTCTGCGCACTGACCCTGATGCATGTACACATGTCCCCTTTGTAGGTAGGATACCGCTTACTGTGCTGTTCTGAGTGTTTTTTCAAAAAACAATCCAAAATGCAAAGAGACAAAAAAGCATGTCTATGTGTAGCTTTCAGTAAATACATCATTTATCACTCAGGATTTTAAACTAAATGAACTTTATGCCTCATCTTACATTTTTTTGTTTTCATTGCTTTGCTAGAATCTGCTAAATCATCAAACATTTGTTAATTCTGTTCTGCAGAAACAGCTTGAGCTCAGCAATTTAGCATGAAATCCCAAAAGGAAATGGAGCGTTATGTAAAAGAAAAGCAGGGGTTGGCTGTGTGCTGTTTCTTCCAGCCAAATAAAGCGCAGCCTGCTCAACTGTAGGTCGCTGATACTGATGAGGTCATAGCTGGGCCAAAACATACAGCTGCAGGCCTGTGTGTAGTGGACGTAGTATTGTGTGTGTTTGCTCTGGAATAGGAACTGAACTGAACTGACCTGTAGTTTTCCATTATATATATTTTTTAAATTCTGATTACTTCACAGCTGTGTTTCCCCTTAAGTTGTGTTTTCTAATCTGTCTTTTCTGCATTTCAGACATCAAGAAAGATGAAATTACAAGTAAGTGGAAAAGTTTCGAAGTACATTCCTTTCTATGAACAAATTATTCAATTACATTTTGGGAATATCATATTTATCCCATATCTGTTCTGTTTGGCATCAACAGCAACATGTTATAATGACAGGGGCCGTTTCTACCAAGGCAGTGTGAATGTGACCAGGTCTGGGATAGCGTGTCAGTCATGGAGCCAACAGGTAGGGTGGTGGTTTTGTGTTTTTGTCACATGTTTCAAACTATGGCTTCCTAATGACCGGCTAGTTACAACCAGAGTAAAATACAGATGGAAAACTGGGATGGTGCTCCACCAAGGCCAACGGTGCAACAAGATCTACACTTAAAAAACAGAATTGGTGACTGGAAGTGATATAGTTATGTAAAAATGTGAAGCACATGTTTTCAAATGGGACATGAACCCTGTTTTCCTGGGTGAAAGTCAGAAAGTCAGGTCATTTTGAAAGTTATCAGAAGATTGAATGAGTGTTTTCAGCCCATAATCCCATAAGAATTGGCGAGTTGGGTCCTGCTCCACCTGCTGGCAGGTTGTGGTGGTTCTTATCAGTCCATCCCAGCTGGCTTTGAGTGATTTAATAAATTATTTTGTGTGACCAACCTGTGATTTATATCTGCTCCCAAATTAAATGGGTTCTCCTTTGACATATGCTAATTCCTTCTACCAAGTTGCATAAAAATCTGGTAAGTAGTTTTTTCTGAAATCCTGCTGACAAACAAACAAACAAACAATCCACACCAAATAGTGGAGGTCAAAATGAAATGTAGCAGAATTCTTACTGTCAAAAAAAGCCTATGAAGTAAATACTGCATTTCCTACAGATTGAAAGCAGTGCAGTGTGACTGATATACTGTGTGTGGATGCTCACTTTTATATCAAACATTCCTGACCTCTAACCGAAAACAGAAAAACACACAAAAGTGCTTACAAGTGCAAACACATGCACACAAACACACACATATGTGCAAGCACAAACACACACCCTTTGGCCCAAAAGCCTCTTTATGTTTTTATGGCTTTGCTCAGTGAGAGAGTCTGTGAGGGTGAGCTGTTACTACTCTCCTGTGCTGTGTGTGTGTGTGTGTGTGTGCCAGGTCAGCAGAGAGGGAGGGGCTCATCATGTCACATCCTGCCTCTGGAAGCAATTAGCTTTCACACGCATATGCTGCGCAGACTCCATCACTAACACACACTCTCTCACATGGTGCACTCGCTCACTCACACACACACACAGACACGTATGTGGACATTTGCTCTCTAATGCGATTCACAAATATTAGCGTATTCCCTCTCTCCCTTCTCTCTTTTTCTCCTCACACAATGTTGGCTTGCACACTGTCTTTCTCCCACATACGCTGAATCATGCGCACATCAAAGCTCATGATGCTGAAAAATATGAATCTGTGTGTCTTACAACTGACAGAACAAGGTCTCATTTACAAAAACATTTTTTTTTTTTTTTTTAAGTTGAGCGTGCTTGTTTTCTTAATCATGTTTTTTTGTGTGTGTGCAGAAAAGGAAATATCAGTCAAACTGATATTTTGATAAGATATCTCTGTTTTTGATTTTCATTAATCATGTTTTTATTATGCACTCAAAGGAGCTGGTTTTGGTTTATTTATTTTAGCCTTTATCTGTTTTTGCAAATTAATTCTGCAGAGGGTTCACAGGTTATTTTTTAAAAGGCCTGTTCATGAGGCGGTTCTGGCATTAAAGGACAGCCAGTCTTAGCTTAAGTTATTAAAAGGCTATGCAGTGCTGTCACTCACAGCAAGAGGGCCGTGGGTTAGAATCCGGCCTATGGCTCTTCTTTGTGGAGTTTGCATGTTCGCCCAGTGTCGGCCCTTCAAGGTCCTCCTGTTTCCTCCCACAGTCCAAAGACATGCAACTTAGGTTTAACTGGTGACTCTAAATTGCCCGTAGGAGTGAATGAGAGCTTGAATGGTGTCTCTATGTGTCAGCCCTGTAATATTCTGGAGACCTGTTCAAGGTGTTCCCCAGCTCTTGCCCAATCGCTTCTGGTATCCTGCCGGGCCAAAGACTCGAGTTTGGATAAGCAGTTAAAGATAATGCATGGAACATATAACCAGCTACAGCCCAAGTTGGAAAGACTGATAGAAACAGCGGTGTCCTTTTGTGTTCAGTTTTAACTATGGAATGTCCATATATTCAGAGAGATAATTCTTAATAGCTTGCTTCAAATTTCAGACATCAAGTAGTGAAAATGAGCTACTTCCAGGGAAAGACTGGCCGGTACATCATATCACAGAATTCTAAACATAGGGTTTCAAACATGATGGGGTTATTCTGATAATCATACTTAGGTTCCAGGCCAGCATCAAAGCTTTCATTTCCTGGAAGAATAATAATAGCATGATTGGGATAATGTCTGCTGGAACAGTTCGCCCCAAAGGGGAATGAGAAACTGATTGGACCATTTTCTGCCTGAACTCTAATGGCCTATATGTCTTCTTTTTTCTCTCTCTCTCCTTTTTTTACTGAATGAGGCTGACCCATACTTTAAATTTTTTTTTTGTTTGTTTTGGAAATGTGTTTCACAAACATCAATTAATAGCTTAAATATTGATAGAATTGTTCTGCAGTGTCAAATCTGATTTCATAGCCATTAATCTCTCACTGTGCCTTTTTGAGTGTTTTACTATGTTATGTGTTACACTGATGGATTTACGGATGAAACTTTCACCTGCCTAGCTGCTCCATTACAGTCACAGAAGGAGCAGCTGTTCCTAATACTTTTCACAGTTAGTGCCGTTCATCCAAAATCTACAACGCAAGATCATTCGGTGATGCCGCGGTCCAAAGTCATCATTTACATTCTACGCATCACAGAGCATGTGTTTCTGGGCAAATATTTTTTTATAGTGGATATAAAATATTCTGCACACATGAGTCCTGCAGGAAATGAGCCCAAAGCACTGAGGTTCCACATGTCACATGATACCTTCTATAGTAAAATCACATTTAAGGTCAGCACATACTCAGCACATATGCATGCACGCTGTTGTGTACATACGATGAGTCGTGTCCTATTTTTTGCTGAGTCATATACTGTAACCAAACTTTGATTCAGTCTTTCTGCAAGATATTCAGTCACTGGGAATTATTCATCATTGCCTTAAAGAGGCAGTTCACCCTAAAATTAACATTACTGGGCCACTTAATAAGGTAAAACGCTGGTTTACAAAATATCTAATCATCCAGTGACAGAGCAGCAACTTAATGCGTTTAGGCATGTAGACATTGTGGAGACAACCCCCTGAAGTCCAAAGTGAGGATCAGAATGCGGGAGAAAGGTGATTTAAGTGACTTTGAACATGACATGGTTGTTGGTGCCAGACAGCTGGAATAAGTATTTTACCAACTGTTGATCTGATGGGATATTTACCTCAGCCGTCTCTAGGGTTTACAGAGAACGGTTTGAAAAAGAGAAAATATCCAGTGTGACAAAAATCTGTGATGATGCAAGAGGTCAAAGGAGAATGGCCAGACTAATTTAACAGTGACTCAAATAACTATTCATTACAACCAAGGTATGCAGAGGATCTCAGGTTGAATCCAGCTTGTGGCTGTTGTGTGTAGAGTTTCCCTTGTGTCAGCGTGGGTTCACTCTGGGTCCTCAGGCTTCCTCCCAAAGTCTGAAAACATGCAGCTTAGGTTAAACTGGTGACTCTGGTGATTGCCTGTAGCAGTGAATGAGAGCTTCAATGATTGCCCTTCTCTAAGTGTCAGCCCTGTGATATTCTAGCAACATGTCCAAGGTGTACCCCGCCTCTCACCCAGTGTCAGCTGGGATTGGCTCCAGGTCCCTGCAACCCAAGTTTTGATAAGCGGTAAAGGATAATTAATGATACGGTTACCCAAGATAACCACAAACCTTGTAGTGAGCAGTTAAAGTTTTATAGTCACTGTTTTCTTTGTAGTGTAGTTCCTACATCAAGCTGCTTAAGGTCTGTACTTACTAGGTACTGTTTTTTCAGCAATGTTTATAGTAATAGAATTTGAAAACTTAGTTTTAAAAAGCCTTAAGAGACTTCTTAAAAGTGATCATATGGTTTAGCACACTTGTTTTCCCTGTTGAGTGACCTCTTGTGGCTGTTACAATAACTGTACTCAAGTAGCGTGACATTGTAATAATACCATGAAACCTCTTCAGGGAGTAAGCTTGATGATTGGACTTTGACAATGGAACATTTTGTCTACATCTGATCTCCTACAAAACATACATGTTGGTTTTGTTTAGCCCCAGTGCATCTGTTGCTTTTATATCCTTAGAGATTAAAAATCGCTACATCAGTCCTGAGACTAATTATTCAATTATTTATTTATTTTCAAAATTGTCATGCATGTTTGTTGTTTGTTTGCATGAATCTACTCTGTTACACCCTCACCAATAAAGGAATGACAATTGCAGCCAAGTTACCAGTCTTTGCATAGCTCAGTCTTGAGTTAAGTATTTTTTTGGCAACAGTGATGAATGATGCTATCCTGGCAACAGGTGTGCCAGATCAGGAAACGCTCGTATGGATTGTTTTTAAAGGGCAACGACAAATTCCCTATCTTGTTGTTTCTAACATTCCTGGCACCAGTGGGAAGCCAACCAGTTTGAGTTTGAGCAGTTTGCTTTACACATTTAGCTACAGCAGCACATGTGTTGAACCAAGCTGCTTCAGCTCATAACTTCATATCTCTGGGGATAGGCTGGACCATTGGTCTTTTGATGACTAAAGCTCATGACACATGGAGACACCAGATGTTCTGTATTTGAGTTGGCACTCTTAGATTGCAGAAATAACAATGCAACCCCTGATGTCCCTCACTCTAGTACATTTTACACCCTCTGCAGCTATTAAAGTGTAACCTTACCATAGACCCTTAACAGGGCCTTGAGAAATTTATTACAATGATTTGAAAGGTCATTTTTGTTTCAATTATAGAGACAAAAAAAATATTGGAAAAAAAGTTCAAGTAAGTAATAAAGTAAGTCACTTGAGAGCTATTTTTACTTTCCTCTGCGGAAATAGAGATGTCTGTGAATCCCCCGACTATCTGAGATTCAAACAAAGTTGTCCAAGCTAGATACAATATCTCGCTTCTTTAAAAAGTCAATAAAAAGCTGTAAAAGAAACCAGGAACCTACGATGCAAACATGACTTGTCGGAACAGAAATCAAACACCCCAGTGTAGCATATATATATATATATATTATGTTTCACAACCACAAACATGGCAGCAGCCACTGTTAGAATGCAAGTTGAGCCTTCATGCTTTGTAGCTCTCGTGCTCTTAGATTGTCTCCATGTTTCTCTTCTCTATACCATCATGTAGGTTCCCCACCAGCACCGTCTGTCTGTGGATGTCATTCCAGAGTTGAAGAACTCAAACAACTACTGCAGGAACCCAGGAGGAATCAGTGACAAGCCCTGGTGTTACACCTCAAACCCCAACATACGCTGGGAGTACTGCGCTGTGCCGCAGTGTGGGCAGATGATCGAAACATCAGGTACGTCCTGCTGCTGTTTTTGTTCTTGTTCTGTATTCCCATGTTACAATAGAATTACTCTCTAGTCTGCCAAAAATGCATAATGCTTGGTTCTACTGAGGCTTCCCTAAACTGATAAAAAAAACAGCTCAACTTACTGATTACCTGTGTTTGCGTCTGTTAGTGATCGAGACAGAGTCAACAGGCCCACGTCAGATTACTCGCCTCCCTCCAACCACCACAATATCATCCCCGGCTTACTCCATGTCCGTCATCGTCATCATCCTGGCTACACTCGCAGCTGTAGTCTTCCTCACCATCAGCATCCTCGCCTGCCGCAGACGGAGGAAGCAGTGGAGAAACCGGAAAAGGTGACATAAACTTCTTCATCTTAAATCTCTTTTAATCCGTCTGTCAACCTTTACAACTTCTAGATCCCCCTTCCTGTCTGCAGAGCAATGGAGACCCCAACACTGAGCGCTCTGCCATCAGAGCTCCTACTGGATCGACTCCACCCCAACCCCATGTACCAGCGGGTCCCACTGCTGCTTAACTCCAAGCTGCTGGCCCTTGAGTACCCAAGAAATAATATCCAATATGTTAGAGATATTGGAGAAGGGGCCTTTGGACGGGTTTTCCAAGCCAGGTAAGACAGTCAAAAAGATCTATATTTTAATAAATGTGACAACAATAGAGAAGAAAGAGAAAAAAGAGGTTTAAGAGCCTTAATGGGAGAGAGATTTTCTTTTAATATTATATTACTCAGACTACTATTTTAGACTGAGATGTCATCGTAATCACTGCCGGGGGCCAGCATGGTGAGGTGGATATTGCTCAGACAGAGAAGGAGGACAGGGGTGAAGGATTCAGAGGAAGGTGTGGGCGGGGGTTGGGGGAGTGGGTGCAGGGAGGGGGCTAGAATGGCTAAACAAGGCCACTGCTCATTCTGAGAACTGCTGCGTCATTCGCAAAGTCACAAGGAGAGCAGCTAAAGGTGTCACTTTCAGTGCACACTGACGCTGTTCACAGCAAGACGTGTGTATCAAACTGATCCCCAGGATCAGACTAAATACCAGACCAGGGTCAGACAGTAGTTGCATTTCTGAAATGACTTGAGTCTGTTAAAACATGTTAATTTAAGTAATAATAATAACAATAATAATAAAAATACAGACAAAAACCCAAACGGAAATAGCTGTGTACACTATATACACACCTTTAAATTACAGATATGTCTATGGTGGATGATTGGACATGATAACAATATTCCCATAATCATGATGGATACATGGTGTGGAACACTGGAATTGAGAATAAGAAATATATACAGACTAAACATTGCACAGGAAATAAGCCGGAAATTACACAGGATGTTGTAAATGCTGAGTGATGGTGGCAGATACAAAAGTGTTGCTTTATATTATGTTTGCGTTGGAACGAATGAGCTGAACTTCAAAATGCAATTATAAATCTTATGTCAATAATAACTTTGATTGTGGCTTGAGGTGACTGTGGGAGTTTGTACTTGTACGAACTGTGTCTTACCATCATTTCCAAAACTAATTGTTCAATCACTGCAAAAATATATCCCAATCAGTGCTGGAAAACCCAGATTTGGTCTTTTCAAAGATGGTTGAGTGTAGGCATTGATCTAAAATTTCTAGGGTTGTAATAGCCCATTGGTTTTTGGATAGTATCCAAATAAAACTAGGTTTTTGCTTTCCTGCTTCATCCCCAGCAGCAAACTGGACAATATTTTAGTGAATGAAAGCAGGATGTTGGTGTTATCCATCCACTGTCTAACAAGAAATTGTTTGAATGTAGCATAAGGGTCAAGGTTGACCTTCTTTGAAAGGTAGATATAATTAGATTAATATCTTTAATGTATTGATTAAATAAGTCATTTTATTTAATCTTGTGTGGCATTTATTGTTGACCTGCTGTCTCCCCCTAAAAATCACTGACAACAACCATTTCTAACAAAAATGTAGCAGTGCAGTTTTGTCTACATTCATAGTGTTGCACTTGATTGTTCACATAATCTGTGTCAAAAAAAGTGTCAACAACTAAAATGTTTTGGATTTTTACTGTTAAAGCTTTATGCGAGGATAAAGTAATATAGCTGATAACTCTTCAGAACAGAATACTGGACACTACATAGAGCTTTAAAGCCAGTATGTGGAGCATGGCAGATATATCAGGGTATATAACAGTCCAGTCAGAACAGTGTTCTAGTAGTTGATGATGTTTCACAGTAGCGGCTGCATGTAGCTGTGCAGATCTGGGAGATGTCCTTCAGGCTAGTTGGTAATCCCAGTTTAATGAAAACTGGAATGGTGCAGTATACGGACACCCCTGAGAACAGACCACACTCTCATACACACATTTGTATAACTATACATGTGAGAGAATTGGTGTAGTGTATTCCTTAGTCAACATCTGTAACCTTAACTATTACAACTATTTGGAACCTTAACCTACAAACCTTATACGGTCCTTTAACATATCTTGCAGGAGGTAAAGACTAATATATAAAGTCAGGCAGCAGATGCATTGGGTTTTGTATGTCCATGTATAATCTCAGACAGACATCCGTGCACACACGCACACAAAATACACATGGACCTAAATAGACTGGAGGAGTACGTATCTTTCCTGACAGATGGGCTTCAATTTGTCATTTCCCAATGTATGTGTGAGTGTCTCTGTGTTCGTGACGAAGTTTTTCCATATATGTGTATGTGCAAACTATATATAAAACTACACTGAGCTGACTGAGCTTGCCCCTCGAGCGAGCCAACACAGGAAGTGTGTCTCTGTGTGTTGGATGCATGTTTCCTCCAAGCAACATTTTTAGTATGCTGCACAGAAATAAGTTCTCTGTTTTGCGAGTGCACTTGTTATTGGACATGAAAGTAAAATTTGAAAGATAATTTTTGATAAATGTGTATTTCTGTTGTTGCAGAGCACCAGGCCTGCTGCCAATGGAGTCGTTCACAATGGTGGCTGTGAAGATGCTGAAGGAGGAAGCTTCAGCTGACATGCAGAACGACTTCCAGAGAGAGGCGGCTTTAATGGCCCAGTTTGACCATCCAAACATCGTACGACTCCTAGGTTAGTGTGTTTCTATGCATGTGAAGGCCCAGACCAGATTCCCAAAGAGGCTGCACCCACAGCTGGATTTTACATTGTAAAACTGTTGGATCGGTGCTGCGTAGATAAGAGTAGAAAAACAGATATAGGAACACAAACAGAGGTAATGTGTAATGGACATCGCCTCTTCAGCACATTAAATCAACTGTAGTTTTGGACAAAAGCATCTATCATGTTGAATTCTTGGGCTTTGACTGGATCAATATAGATGCATTTGGCTAAAGAGGAACTCTGTGGATTAAACTACTCAGATTATAGTTCTTGGAAGTAATGCAGCATATGTGAAAATAGTTGCATGAAGCTTTTGTTGCACTAGAAGGAGCTACACAAAATATATTTTAAAAAAAAACTGCCTTAACTGATGTCATTTTGTATTGTGGGTATTGTAAGAACCAGATTTCAACCAAGAAGAAAAAAGGCTGATTGCTGCAAACAGTATTTTTTCTTTTTTTGCAGTTACCTTTACTACTCTCTGCTCTTTAAAGTTTGTACTGGTGCATACACTATGCATACTTTTGGGACATGCATCTCTGTTCCTGAACTTTGAACTTTGACCCTTTTGCTTATATATATGCTGCACAGATGGTTGTTTACGAGAATGCTGGCCATTCAGAAAAGCCCTCTACCTTGTATACTGCACACAATGCAACTCAGTGCAGTAGGACATTGTTGGGATACAATGTCATAGTGACATACTATGCAATGATAAACTCTTTCTGGCATACCAAATAGTTTAGTTGTAGGTCTATTTGAACTCATTTGATTATCTTTAATTCTCCTGCATCAGTTTTGTTACTTATCTACTTGTTTAACTATCCATCATAATTCCCATGACATTGTAGACAATGTTAAAAGTGGTCGACTTTAAAATCTGGATAGGATGTTTCTCTCTTTGCATACTTTTCACTTACCTTTCTGCAATAAAATTAAGTTAATCACAAAATGTTCAGTAATATTTAATTTGGTTTCCATAAAATATTCAATTTTTCCACGAGGACATAGTGGTTAAAGTCAGTTAATACAATGGAGATATCGTAACCCTGGTTTCTCAGTAAGTGTGGTTAAGGTTTGATGAAGGTTAGGCAACTATTAATACTAGCAACCCATGTGATTTTAAAGTGTTTTGCAACCTTCTACCTTCAACATTTTACTGAATAAAAGCGCAACGTTGTAGCTCTCATCATCAGGAGCCAAGCAGAAGCAACTGTTTCGAACCAGCTTTATACATTCTTGGGAACATGTTAAAGTCCTCCCATTGGATAATTGCACCAATCAGTAATCAAGCCTGATCTGTGTCTCCTGTGTTGTTTCTCCTCTTTGCACAATCATCTGACCCACTTTTACCTTCACTGTGATTGGCTCTTTGGTTGTACAGCAGGTTAAAACCAAATGTGAAAATGGACAATGAATCAGTGTTGAATATACGACATTCAAATGAGATCAGTCAATAATATTATCCAAATTACTTTTAAAAGCCCTGTTTTTTTCTCTTTAAAGAAAGGCCCAAGTGTTTTGGCCCACACACTGTTATTATTCTGAATGAACTTCCCCTGGAGACACAAATGGGTCTGTCACAAGTAAACAAATGCTGTTGGACAACTAATGTGCCTTTGTTGGCCTGAGTAAAACAAATGTCCTCTATTAAAGTTTATCTACTCTAATATCTAATCTAATACAAACTGCTCCCATCCAAATATACTTCCAGGAAGACATTAAGTGATACAACACACACTGTCAGTGAGTAAACAGGCCCATCGGTCATTGGCTGAGCTGGAGGAAGTTTGTTTACCTTGGTCCATTTAACAGCTCCATTGGTTGTGAAATACGTTTAAATCAACATTCACCAATGCAGAAAAAAAAAGATTATATTAAACTGTGTCATATAATTCCTGTTTAATTGTGAGTCACATTCATTTTACATGACTCGTCTGGAGAGTGACACACTAACGCTGAAGTCTCCTGGTGCACATGAAACCAGAGTTGATTTAATTATTTAGTTAACCTCTAATTACCCGCTGCACTAATAATACACTGCAAATCATGTTTAAAAATACATGCATTATCCATAACATGCATGTGTCAGGATTAGAGCTGCCATATGTCTGCATGTTATTATTCTGTCACATGCATGTGTTTCAGTGTGTGTGTGTGTGTGTGTGTGTGTGTGTGTGTGTGTGTGCAGGACAGGGCCTCTGTGTTCTGTATATTTAGCGATGAAGTGAAACATTTTGATCCAGCTACTGACCTTCAGCTGAGACTGCTACTGTTGAAGTCACAGTCCTGTTTGTGGACACACACACACACACACACACACACACACACATACTCTAGGGAGCAGTAATCAGAGCTCATTCTCTGGGGAACTGTCCCACTCAGTGACCCACAGGACATGAACTAACTGAGCATGACCTCCAAGGCTCCTCTTTTCACTTCCACATGTTGTTGCAATGCAGTTCTCAGTTCTTCTGTTTGACCTTTAAATGTTAAATAAAGCTTCATTTAATTTATTTAATATCATTATTCAATTTCAGGCTGACATGGGATATTTAGAATCACTTTGTTTTGTTCTGTGGGATTGAAAAAAGTTCCAAAGACTTTAAAATGACTGGGCAATTGGCGAGTCAATGAGATTCAATTCATGTTTCACACAGAAACAGAAGCAGTGAAGTGCATTGAATCAAAATTATGATTGTGGCCAATGTGACTCACTGACTGCACTAACCACATAAAGAGCGCTAATCACAGGCAAGACTGGAAAGAGCACAGACTGGATCTGCAAGGCCTCAAACTAAAATTGTGTATGGAAAGAGAAACTGAAACTACTGTCTGCCTATTTCTTTTCTTGTTGCCAAACCTGCTGGTTTGTTATGATCTTTTGCCACAGAGGCATTAAGCCCTCAAAATCAGAAGTCAGTGCTGTGAATGCCAGGTCATATGAATGGCACATCTACAACTTGTGCAGGGCTGTTTGGGCTCTGCACAGTCTTAACAGTGTTTGCTCTTAGCAGGGCACAGTGCAGAAAGCATTTACAGGAATGCATAAATAAACCAGCAGACAGCCACTCTTTTACAGAGGTAAAGTAAATACGTAGTAAATAAAGTTGAATGAATTTCAGAGGGCAGACCCCTGCTCGAGCTAGAACATTCTCCAAAAAGCTACTCCACCTTGACACTTCATTTCTGTTCTTTAAATTTTAACCCCCTTTTTTAGACTGGTAGGGGTGGGGAACGGGATCTTTTAGTCTCAGTAAAAGGTCAACAGGAATGAGGAATACTTGTCTGAAAGATTCATTTAATACTGCAGTAAAAGCTGAGATCTTGGACCATTATCATGGGAGTAAATGATGGCATTCCCATGTTGCATTTTGCTTCATAAGTTATTGCAGCAAATTTTGGGTTAATACCAGTTAACGCATATTTTTTTTTACCACTTGATAATGTATTATCCTCCTCAAAAGTCCCTTCATAATACCATATTAAGACACCAGAAGAATACCACACTACTATATATATTTTAAAGGAACTCGAGTTGCTTACTTATTCATTCAGGAATGATCCATCAAAACTCTTTCTTCCCACATCAAGAATGCAAACACGTTCAGTTGTGGAAGCTGTGGAAGCCCTCACTGCCAAATACGTGCACATTCCAAGCTCCGGTGTTTACAGAAACCTCAATTAAATTATTTGTATCTTAATCACATTTGAGATTCACAAGAAGTACAGCCACAATCACAACAATCACAAGTTTAGAAGTTCTTGTTAACTGCCCGTGTTTCCCCACAGCACAGACGGACTCGGGAGAACACAAGGTTAATTTAGAAACGCGCTGTGTTTACATGACTGGGCTATAATGTAAGACTGTACATCCTCTATGCGTGAGAGTCTATTTGTGTGCGTCTGTGTTTATGTCTAGAAGGCATATTTATTTACATTTTACAGTGAATAAACTCATTGTAAGATAGTGTAGAAGAAAAAACAGCATGGTTTAATGATGTCACCGATGTGTTTATATGGTCAAGTATTTATGTTTGAACTCTAAAAACCTCTGTGGCTGGAAAAAAAAACCTCACAGGCCTACTTATTAACATGTACGTCATAGATCATAAAATTGAATCTCCTGTACGCTTTCTTCTCCAGGTGTGTGTGCAGTGGGTAAACCCATGTGTCTGATGTTCGAGTACATGGCCCACGGTGACCTCAATGAGTTCCTGCGTCGCCGATCTCCAACCCAATCAGTGCGCACCCTCAGCCGGGCCAGCCTATCAGGTCGCAGTTTTTCTTCCGAGCTGGAGGCGGGACTTTTGTCCTGTGCTGAGCAGCTGTCAATCTCCAAGCAAATCGCTGCAGGGATGGCCTACCTGTCAGAGCGCAAGTTCGTCCACCGTGACCTTGCGACCAGGAACTGCCTGGTTGGCGAGGAGATGGTGGTGAAGATCGCAGACTTCGGCCTCTCAAGAAACATCTACTCAGCTGACTACTACAAAGCCAACGAGAATGATGCCATCCCCATTCGCTGGATGCCCCCAGAGTCTATTTTCTACAACCGCTACACCACTGAATCGGACGTGTGGGCTTATGGCGTGGTGTTGTGGGAGATTTTCTCCAATGGGATGCAGCCATACTACGGTATGGGTCATGAGGAGGTTATTTACTATGTGAGGGACGGTCACATCCTCTCCTGTCCTGAGAACTGTCCTCTGGAGCTGTATAACCTGATGAGGCTCTGTTGGAGCACACATCCATCAGATAGGCCCAGCTTCAGCAGTATACATCGGATACTGGAGCGGATGCATCAAAGCTCGCTGAGCACGAATGCTGAAGCTGAGGCTGACTGCTAACCTGGAAACTTTTCAATCCAAATTTATGTCCCTGTGTAACAAAAACTGAATTCTGAAGTGATACAGTGCCTCATGGCACCCCCTGGCACTGAGCATGTATAGATCACCCAAACAGTAAAGTGATGTCAGTCATTTTCATTTCCCAAATTGTCTTTCAGTTTCGGTGACAGAAACAGCTCTGATAGTTCTCATAATTTCAGGAATTGAAAATCATTACTCTAACCCATCTCTACTGACCGTTTAGCAGCACATATATAGTAACTATTTCACCAGTCAGATGCTTTCCTGTACATTTGGCCCTATTTGGACACACCCGCAATGATATACTTTTCAGTGCTTTAAAAGCGTTCTGTGTAGAATTTATTCATACAGAAACCTTTGTGTGAAATTTTAGTAATGTGCACTGAGATTAATGTCTAATTACAATACAAATGTATCTTTAATGAGAAAAAGCTATAAGAATGCTTGGGTGACACTTGGGCGAAACTGTATTATTTATTTGGCTTACCCAGAAACACCAAATTCCCCCTGAAAAAAACAACAGTGGCCATTGTTTTACAGTGAGTAAGTGGAAATACAAAACTTGTGACAAAGATGGCACACAGCTAATTCACCATTAGCATCAGCTCATAAACCCAAGGCGAATGTCTATGGTTAAAACCATAAACAGTTTGAAAGACAGCAAGTAAGACTCTTGTTTCCCACCACTTATTGATTGGAAACACTACACAATCATTATTATCAGAAGTTAATGTGACATTTTTATAGAATGTCAGCCAAAAGCTGTCGGAGCGGTGATACAGTGACATTACATCAGACACAGACATCATTTGTGAACAGTGTTAAATGCATGTGTGAACAGACTAACTCTGTCCTCTGAGCCTTGATCTTTGAAGACTTGAAGCCACTAACCATGTAAAAACTTTAATTACTATTTAAGACACAAATACATAAACGTATGTTTCAACCTTTGCATGTGGAATTGTTTTTTCCTCCTTTTTTTTTTAGCTTTTAATCTGTAAAAAAACAGTCTTGCTACTAAGCTGCAGGGTGAGAAAGAATGGGACATAAGTTAATGCTTCATATTAATTGCATAAACAAAAATGTTTTCTTGCTGTTGTCACCTCTAACAAATTCCACAGTGGCACACAATCACTTTAAACCATTGCTGTTGATTGTTTTTATAGACAAGATGCTATTCCATTTTTGGGCATTCTCGTTTTACTTCTTTGTTTCTTTTTCATGTTGTTGTTCTTTGTCTATTTATTGTATTACTTTAATTTAGTGACGGTTTTGGACACAATGACTAAATTACAGCAGCATTGGTAAAATTAGTTCATTTAGTTTATTAATAAAGTCTTCCAACTTGCGTCACTATCAGCCATATTTCACACACTGAGGCACAGACACACATTTGCTTAATTAAACTTAGCAGATGGCCATTAACTAAATTGATTCATGTGACTGAGAATAGACTCTTTAAGAAGTGAAGAATGGACAAAATGTCCTCAATGTTCAAAAATATCCTCATTCAGAAAGAGTAAATATTTAATTGGCTCTCACAAAGATAGAAATGCTCTCTCACAGATCAAACTTTGCTTCCTGGCCTTGTTTCAATTGAATTAAGTCACATTATTACACAATGTCAGTACAGTATTACCCAAAACATCTCATGTGTCATCAGTCTCAGAGTTGTTTTCGTTTTCTTTAGCTTCTTTAATTTAATTAAAAGATTATTATCAAATGACGGAAAATGTTTATTTTGTCAACTGGAAATGATTTTCAGATAAATGACATGTTTTATTTCTTAATAAACACGGTGTGATGTTATGTTTTTGTTATTTGTTACATAATAATATGATGCAGGATGGTAAAGTATGGTATTTATTTGTATTGCTTGCAAATAAACATAATAATCAAACACGTCTGTATTTGAGATCTGGATAATATCATGTTATTTTGCACAGATATGTGCATGCATTGCTTTTGCCTTCATATGTTTTTATTTTTAGGAATTCAGAAAAAATATCAAGGAAATATGTGTAAAATCGAATTACCAAACCAAAGCCCCTGTGTAAAAAAAAAAAAAAAAGAGAAAACAAATCCCTTTATGTAGCTTAAGTGTTTTAAATGTGCTCATAATACAACTCAACATTGCCACTGACAAGAAAAGTGTCTTTAAGACTTGGAGTGTCTCATGGCAATATTACATACCCATGTCAGAAGGAAAGGGCCAATTCAGAATATTTCTCTTTTGAATTTTATTTCAAATAAAATAGGAAGATAACATTAAGTTCAACACTGTTCTTATTCTGCTAATTTTTTTTCTTCTGTCCTCCCAGCTCATCCAAAAAAAGGCTGAGCAGTGTGAGGTAAGGTGGATCAAAAGCAGACTCAAGCCACTGTGAATACATTTTTTTCAATCAACATTAATTGTGCAGAAATGTAATTCTTAAAATAAATTAAACAGGCAAGTTAAATATAAATTCACACATGCACAAATATCATGAACAGAAAATTGTTCTCTTTTGTCGGACTGATTATCTTTTTGAGCCAGCCTCAAGTGGCCAGTTGAGGAATTGCAGTTTTTGGCACTTGCTGTTGGATTAATATACAGCTCTCAGTTTTCTCATGACAAGCTCAAGTGATCTGCCGAGCCTCAGT
>JAOWBC010000711.1:16020885-16034521 GCA_028566105.1 Hypoplectrus providencianus
TATATTCTTCTACATTCTTGAAGTTTCATATAACTTCGCTCCTTAAACACCGATACTCTCCTGTTTTAAATGGAGTGTGCATTATGTATATTTGCAGGAGGTTTGTCCTAATTTTCCCTCAGAACGAGGAAGAAAACAGTCTTTGTGTGAAGCTATGACCTGAGAAGTTTCCCCCTTGAATTCTTTCATTTCCTCTCTAAAGCCAGGGGTATATGGTCGCTTGTGTTACACCCTTCATCCCCAAACTACCCTTGAAAAAACCTTTCAGGGGTAGAAAAGCACCTTTGGTTTATGGATCAAACCAATAAGGGTTTTGTCTGAAGTGAATCCTGTTGCCTTGTTACTACTTGAAAATGCCACATGGAGGGAAAAGAGACTGGAGAAATGGAAAGTCAGTGGAGAACAGTAAATAAACACAGCCTTAGTGCAGGCCTGGATAGTCTGGAAATTTATGGAAAGCTACTATAACACTTTCCAGGCCTTGAGCACTGGATATGTAGGCGTGTTAGCATTTTGACTGTTTCGGATTATACAATTACATATCCAAAAAGCCATTATTAGAATAATAATTTTTCTGAAAAAACAAAACAAAACAATTGAACTAAGACAGTCAAGTCTTTGCTCTAGTGCCTTTTTTTTTCTTACCATAAAAAAACAAAAGCAAATAATTATCATCCCTAACTGTCATCTTTTTTTTTTCTCTATCTGGCGGAAATGGGCTTTCATAAGAGAGAGAACAGAGGGCTATGGGAACAAAAATAAGGAAATAATGGAGAACAGACAATGGCCATGAACTACACACACACACACACACACACACACACACACACACACACACACACACACACACATCCAAAACTGAGGTTAGACAAGAATAAACACTAACATGTGCAGACACAAACACACGCAAACACTCACTAACATGATTACATATGGCACAAAAACAAATGGATGGGCACTCAAACATGATGTGAAAACATTTGGAGGGTGTTGGGAAGGCATTTAAAAGAACGGCCCATCCTGGCATGATTAGCCATACCATCATTATTAACCAGAAACAGCATTAAAGCTCTTAACTTTGTACAGCATCGTTAGGCAACCATGAGCAATGATGTGGTTATTGTAATGCCTTTGAACACCACCTCCTCCTCCTCCGAGCAGGAAATCTCTCTCCTAATTGTACTTGGAGGCTTTGCTCTAATGGCTAACGTGTCGTGTTTCAGAGGTTTAAGACATTGCACTTTAGAAAGATATCTTCATGTATTATATCTTACACAAAGATTAACACTCGTGAACAGAAAAAACTTTGATTTTTGCTGAGTGGCAAAATTAAGCTCAATGTTGCCATATATTTAATTATGCTTATGAAACCCTAATATAACAACAAAAAAAAAAAAAAGAAGCTGTGAAAAGTTGAAAAAACTGTGAATGGGGATATTACCAATAGATAGAGACCAAAAATGTAATTTGTAACTCACTGTTCACTAAAGTTTATTTCTGCTGCTCTAAAGTTGGGCATTTTAACATTAAGGTCAATTGGGATTGACTCCCTTTTGGATCCACCCTCAAGTTTTTTATTATTTTATTATTTAAGGAAGCAAAATTTTTGGTACTTCTGTGTTGACTTAATATTTCAGCCCCAGAGTTGGTTTTCTAAAAAAGTTCATGATTTGGGATCAAAAGAAAACTTCTGTATGTTATTATGTAACATGATAACAGATTTTTTTTTTTTTTTTTACATAATTGCCATAGATCACGACATAATTACAAGAATTAGTTACCTAGGACACCTTAAGGACAACATCTTCTCTTTGTGGACTTTTTTGGTCTTTATTTTATAAAGTTACGGCCTATGTTCTATTGCTCCCAGTCACATTAAGTGCAAATGACCAAAACATTGTTTTCTAGTTAGCAACCGAATATAACATGATGATAGCAGCTGTAAAATCAGAATCAGAATCTATTGAAGATTGTCTGGGATCATGTCAATATTTTAGTGTGTGAAAGGCATAATTGAAAAATCTCCTGTTCAGACCTTTAAGCCTGTGATCCTCTTAATACTATGTCTCACACCTTTGAGTTCCTCTACAATGTGCTGATGTATTCCACATGTAACAACATACTTAACTCATTAAAGAGCACCAGATCCTGCTATCTGGGATTTTCATGGCTTTCTATTATTTCTCACGTCTTCATGTTGGCTTAGGTTTCCACTAATGTTCAATTCTCTCCGGCCCTTAGAAATGAAAAAACACCCAATATTAAATTACAGTTCTCCTTCTCCTGTCTTCCCATCAATCCTCTATCTGCATCCGTCTCTCTGTGTCTCTTTCTGCTGTCACTTACCCTCAGCGTTTCTGCTTTTCTCTCTATCCATCTTTCGCTTCTCTCCCCCTCTCTCTACCATGAGATTTGTCTCTCAATTTCTGTTTATCTCTTTCTATCATTTTCTGAGCCCAACCATCATCTGTGGTCATGACCATGATCCCACTGAAGTAAGTCAAACGACAGACACCATTATATATATATTTCCAAATTGGCCCAGTGGCTTCCCGTTTGTCCGCAAAGGGATTTCTTTTTCCTCTCTCCCACAAATCATTCTTCCACACACACACATGCACACATACTGGCGATTAGATAAATGTTCACATTCAGCAGCTGAGTGTTTACAATTATTGATAAAGAGTCCTGTAGTATACACACTGATGGAGTCTGGAGACGATGTCACAGTGATCTAATGATACGAGAAACACGCTTTTGACTGGAAGTACAGTAAGGTCTTTAAAATGGCAATAATGGAGATTTTTTTCTCTACCAGTACAAACATGCTGTTACATATCAGCTAAGTTGTGACTAACTCACTTCTACCTAACCTCTTTAATGTAAAAAGAAAATGCTGACAGCAAAATACAAAAACAACAACAAAAAAAAACTGCTGTTGTTATGTTTTGTAATGGTTTAAATCAAACCCAGAATGTTAGCCACAGCCACCCCCCTCGACACCAAATTGTAAATCCAAAGTCGACTTTTTCCAAGTCGCATCTGATTTCAAGGAACTTTGGTCTTTGAACTTTTCCAAACAATACCAGTCTGATCCTCCTGCAGCTGTTTTCTTGACTTAATTGTCTGTGTATGGTTGCGTTTTTGTTTGGTGGCACCAGATTCTGTTTCTCCAGGCTATGAACGCAGATGTTTTTGAATTAGAATCGCCTCTGTTAGTTTGTCCCACAACAAATTCCTTTCCAGAGCTGTTTTTGATGGATGGAGGCATATGATGTTCTCCTAACAAGCAGGGTTGATCTGGATAATCCTCGATTATACTTGAGATCTTTAAGTTGTTAACTCTCTGAATCCCAACTTTCTGCATTGGTGCTATGTACAACTACTGCCACAAAAGGGCATAAATACACAAGTAAACATGGGGCAACATATGAGCTTGTTTTTGGGGAGAGGACAGTCTTGCCCTGAAACTGCTTGGGATTCCAAGAGTTAATGCCGCATTACAAATCAAAGCTTACTTGATATGTTGTGGGACACACCCTGGAAGCATTTAATGATACGAACATGTTTTAGTTGTTTGAGTTGCCAGAAATGACCAACTGACTATACTGAAACAGGATTCCTCAGGACAGATGGTGCTAATGTGAGTGATTAGAAAAGCTGAACTATGAACAGTCATTTCCTGCATCGAGTGCTTCACACATACATAGAGAACAGGTGACAATGTGAGCCAGTCATGTGACCACACTGACAGCAAAATTGCATTGTTGTTTTCAGGTCTTGGTCTGTTATACCGATTGCAAGTGACAATAAAGTGTGTGGACGTATGGGGATGAGTGACAGGGGGACTTTTTGTCCTCAGAAATCTAAACTAAAATCAGTGAGTGGTTTGGTCCAACAGTGAATGGTGATACTGTACATTGTGATGAGAAACAAATGTAAGTCAGTGATACGGCATCTGTGTGCATGTGTCTGGACAATGGTATGTCTTGGCGCTCCACTCAGTCTGACGATGCGAGCGTATACTACACCATGGGCTTTAAGATAATCAAATCATTCACAGATGACCCCTGCATGAGCCAACACCTGACACAGACACACACACACACAGTGAACAAGGGTCATGGTTACTTGGACAGTGCTGTTGACTCATTGAAGAGTGATGAAGAGAATCTCTGTTGGTGTCATTCAAACTTTTGTTTTTTTCAGCAGAGAACTATCAGTGACTGAATGACCTAGCAAGGCTGCCTGCAACTGAGCATAAAAAAATCCACTTCCTGATTGTGTTTTCCCATCATTTAAATAAGCATGTAAGCAGTTTATGTGAATGGAGACAATTTCTTTTGTCCCTAACCACTTTACTGTGCCTGGGGGTTTATGCAAGTGTGAGAGAGTATATGCATGTACGTGCCTGTACTCAAATGCGTGTAACTAACTTTCCATCTCATCCTGTCCTTCTGAGAAGAAATCACCCATGGCTGGTTTTACAGCATCCTGAAAAGGACAAGTGGAGAGGACAGCCGGCAGCAGGGGACCACTTATCATCATCTGCTCGGCAGATGGGAGACGCAGGACAGGGAATTGCTGTGGGCTTTACTTTCTCGTCAAGCAGCAAAGGCTGAACTCATCTTAACCTTCCCACATAATCAAAATCCAGTACTGTGTGGCAACTTTAACCCCCGCTGGAGACTTATGGTCCTTTTTGTTTAACTTTGGAGAGTGTAATGTAAAAACAAGCAAAGAGGGATCATTTTTGACATGAAGCAGGAGATAAGTGTCCAAAAGATGTGAATAACTCATTGTATTATAAATCCAACTGAAACAAGAAACTACCTCCCTCCTATAAGTACAAAAAATACACAGTATTATATATTCTCCTCAGTGACTTCAGTAATATTCACTAAAACACATCACACCCTTGCTCAAAAGACTTTGTTTCCCAGCAAGAGTTTGGCAAATTTATAAAGAAACAAATGTAATTTGTTCAGGAATTTAAACAATATTGGTTCAAATTAATGATAGTGATATTTGTTGAACTGTCATAAGTATTATGACAGTATAAGTATTATAATGGTCCTATCAAAGTAAATCACTTCATCCTAAAATCAGAAATACATATTTTTCTCTTTTCTCTAATGCTATGTATCAGTCTAAATAGTTCTGGTATAATTTGCTGACTGTTGGCGATATTGGCCGTAGAGTTTTTCACCTGACAGAACTCAGCAAACTTTTCTTTATGTCTGCCTTTGTGGGTCATCTTAAGCACACAGAAAAACCTGAATGTTTTTGGTTATAGTAATGCTCATGGGCCTTGGAATTCTACTATGTCATAGCAAAGAGAAATTCAGAGCAGGTATCAATAAATTCTTGAACTTCACTTTAATCAGTACTTTGTTAAACCCTTTTGGGAAAGCAGCCAAAGAGCAGCAGTATTTTATTTGCTCAGTGTAGGTGAGTTCCATTTTCCCTCCATATGCTGCTGAGTAGTTTGTGTTTACATAAAAATCATCCATTTCTAGATCCATCCCTGGATAAAGTAAAGCTTTTCTAAATTATAAGCTTAGACTGTCACGTCATTGACCCCAGGCCAGAAATTTACTGGCAGAGCCTGCTATTGAGCAACTTCTGGGCGTGGCGTATTTTGTTTAACTTTGAAGAAATCCTCTACTGTTGTGGGAAGTCATGAAGTCACCAACAGTATTTAGAACGTGTTTGCAGGTTTTTTTTTTTTTTTTTTTTTGTAGGGATAGTACAAATTGTTATTGGAAGACCCAGATTTTTTCTGTCGTGGTACATGAAACAATGACTACAAGAAGGAGCAGCTGCAACAACAAAAGGACTTTCAAACTAAAAATCACGCAATAAAACTTTTTTATATAACACATACAAATTTAATTCTATAATTTAATGTTATACTCAGTGGTTAGATATCTCTCTGCACTCAACATTAAAGTGACTGATGGGGAACACAATTATACTATACCATTAGCTTACAACAAAGGCTAACATTAACCTCTTATATTCAGTATTGATAAGACTAAATATCATTCAAGATGAGCAGCGCAAATGTGTTGTACAAGTCATGTTTGGATGAAGAAGTGGGTTCACAAAGCCATGAGCAACATTTGGTTAGAGACAACCCAGGCCGCCATTGTGGTTGTTCATTCATTCATTGTCTAAACCGCTTCATCCAGGTAATCCCGGGTTGCGGGGAGGCTGTGCCTATCTCAGCCGGCTCAGGGACAGAGGCGGGGTACACCCAGGACAGGTGGCCAGCCTATCGCAGGGAAGATAAACAGACAAACACTTTCACGCGCACAGTCACACCTAAGGTCAATTTAGAGTTGCTAATTCACCTAATGTGCAGGTCTTTGGACTGTGGGAGGAAACCGGAGTACCTGGAGTAACTCACGAATCCACGGGGAGAACCTGCAAACTCCATACAGAAGTGCCCGGCCGCCCGGGATTTGAACTCACAATCCCCGGCACCAAGCACTCTTGCTGTAAAGGCATGATCGCTAACCACTGCACCACCCATTGTGGTTGTTATGTTTGTTAAAAGCGAAGATGTATAAAAATGTATACAGTGACATAATATGTGTCTCTCTCCTATTGTGAGGCAGACTCCACAAGGAGAAACAAACAAAGCATCTCTATGCAGCAGAAAGTGTATGTTCTCCAATGTAATATACAGGCTGAAGAGCACATTGCTGCTGTCCGCCACATTGAATTAAGTTTGGAGTTAAGACAACAGAGGCAACAGGATGAGATAACACAGCACATAGGAGACAAATCACACAGAATCCTTTGGTATGTTTTGTCTAGGAGCAATACATCCTGCTTCGAGGCAGCAAGAAATCTTTTTCCCACAATTCACACTCCAACTTACTTCACATGCGACTGAATTAGTGTGCTACCATGCTATAATGTTAAAAACAGCCTTGCCTCAGTATAATAGATACAACTGAAGTGGTCTGGAGACTCACAGAGTGGGAAACATATCTCAACAAAATGCTTAAACATTAAACTGTCAGACTGCACACATAGCTCAGCTTGGAGATAAAACAGACGTTTTTTCATCAGAGGGAGCTTTGTTACTGCATTCATGTGAAAGCAACAACCACACAATGGTAAAACACTACATTGAAGGATGATTCTGAATCATTACAACCTAATTCTTGCTTTCATTGGAACCTACTTCTATGTCAGGGAGTTATGCATCATATCATGCAACCAGTGTGAATATTTAAATTTTAATTTAATAAATGTTTCGATTAGCTTTGTATATTTGGCAACTATGGATAAGCACAGTCCATTGTAAAAAAAAAATGTCCTCATAATAACTGCAAATAATACAAAATGTGTGGAGGCTTATCTTGTGAAGATTATCTTCAGGCTCATATGCTATAATTTTTTTAATCTTTTCTTTTAAAGCATTTTCCCACAAATTAGCAGAAATTGGAATCTTCTCCACTTTGAGAAATACACAGAATGATTTCTATAACACTGGAAAATTGAGCAAAACCTTGACTTGCTTTGATAACAGTGATGCATCATCTTTCTTTGATAAAAGCGATGCATCATCTTCCATCCACTGGGGATCTGAATCTGGTTTCTATCTCTTTTATTATCTAGTTCTCTGTAAATACTTAACAGACCACATCTTAAGTGCTCTGGCAACAATCCTTCATCTATTGCACTTTTGCACCTGATATTATTGCATTTTCAAGACATTATAGCTACCTTTACACAACTCTTTGGGATCAGTGAAATGAAATGCAACTGCAAACCAAGTAACCTTTAGCACATAAGTGTTATTGATAAGGGCACAGGATTGGCTTAGATTTGAGGCTTACAGTCGTGCTAGGCAGACACTGTGTGGCTGTGTGCTGAATGGTGCAGCCATCAACAGATTCATTGTTCTGCTACTGATTTCTAATGTTGCATTCACTGCCACAGAGACATAGTATTAGCTTTCTAGAGAAAGTATAAATGCAGCAGAGGGACAGATATATAGAACGACAGCAGGGTTGAACAATAGAAGGACAGATTGACAGATACAGAGACCAACAGAGACAGATACATATCACCAGTCGGCCTCACCAGATCCGTACTTTGGTTAATGTGTTCCACGAGCATTTCAAAGAAATTTTCCCACCACAAGTGTAGAATTGATTTATACATATTTAACAACCTACTTTTGGAATTTGTGGAATTCTACTGATGCAAATGGAGACTTGCATGTCTAATTACAATATGAAAGTAATTTGATGAGAGAAAGCAGTGAGAGGGCTTGGGTGACAGAGGGAAAACTATCATAAAACAGTGTAACTATGGTTGTTTACCATGAAATTTATTTGTACTACCCAGAAACATCCAATTTTCCCCACTGGATGCAAGCCTCAATTGTATTACAGCGAGAAGATAGAAATGGCCAATTTGTAACAAAATTAGCCCCAAACTAAATCACTTTTGCTCTTGTAAACCAAAGGTTACCTGGGTAAAATGATTATCCAGTTTTAAAGAGTTTACAGTGTTTTACACTACTCAATTAATTGGGTAAGAAGTTATGGTGAAGCTCTGATGGAAAATCAGGCGATACAGTGATGGTAGATAGATAGCAGGATAGACAGACAATAGCAATTGATAGGTAGCTAGTTAGATGGCTTGAGAGCTAGAAAGCAAGCTAACTAGATAGACAGACAGACAATTATTTTCTTCCTTACCTAGCACAATCACCACGGTTTTCAGCAAAGACATCATGGTATCTCGGTTGCGTCGTGGTCCAGAGCTGTGCCGTGACATCCTCATGGTCCTCTGGCGAACGTAGACAAAGATGTGGGCATATAGTGTCACCATGACAACAAAAGTCACTAGGTTAAACACCGCCCAAAAGACCAAGTAGGAGTTGCTGTAAAGCGGCGCCATGTTGGAGCAAGACCTAATACTACAGATACAGTTCCAGCCAACGCTGGGGATGGCCCCCATGACTATGGACATTGTCCAGATTATGACAATCACCACCACCACACGCCGGTTGCTCATGCGTGTGTGCAGCTGCATACGGAACACGGTAATGTGGCGCTCGATGGCGATGGCGAGCAGGTTGGCCACAGATGCTGTCAGACTGGTATCGATCAAGCCCTGGCGCAGCAGCCACGTGGAAACAGTCAGATGCTTCGTATTGGGTCCTGTGTTGAACATCAAGTAGAAGTAGGCCAGTCCAGCAAAGAAGTCAGCAGCTGCCAGGTTGGCCATCAGGTAGTAGATGGGGAAGTGGAATCTCCTGTTGACGTAGATGGCGATCATCACCAGAAGATTGGCAAGCATGATGAAGATGCACACGGTGATGCCCAGGCCCATTACCAGCCTGCTGACAGCGTTCCAGTCAGTAGCAAGGTACTTGCCACTGCGGTTGTAGAAGAAGGCGATGGTTTCATTGTAGTAGCACTGTTCCTCATCCATGGTGGCAGTGGTGCTTTCTGAAAGGAGAAAACATGTTAGATATCTTGAAGAGCATTTTTGTTATATCCTTTAATGAACATGATAATGGTGGGGGCACTGCAGGTACCAGATTTATTTTTGAACACTGTTCATCATCTCAAACAATATCCACAGATAGAAAATACCCCATAAAACAGCAGCTTGATTTCATAAGTTGACCGCTTTTCCTTGTAGATTAAAGCAAGCAATGTGCAAAGCACTAGACTGAATTAACAGCTAGAGTTTGGCAAATACGGGAATGTAATTCGATCACATTACCTAAACCCCAAAGAAGCTTTGCAAAAAATTGACCCAAAAGGGTTCAAGTTGTCTGTGCTGTGCGGATGTTTTCTTATGAATTGTGTAAATATCTGTGTGTGAGAAAATGTTCAGACATGTTTTTGTGTTAGACAGCTAAAGCATATATATTTCATGATTTACGTTTATTGTTTTGTCAGTCATGAAGTATGATGTGACATTTGTGCATGATGATTTCAAGAACCTTCTCTAAAGTTTAAGAGGGAAAACACCCAATGATCAAAATGAAAAGTGTAGATAAAAAAAGTTTTTTGGTTGCCATATAAAGTATGATAATGTGTCTTTGAGGAATGGTATTTGAGCTATGTATTAACATGGATTTAGGACACTGGAAATTAATCTGTCTACAAAAAACACAGTGTTAATTTTTCCAAGAACATGTCCTTTTTCCATGCTTCTGTCAGAATTGAGTTAATCCATACTTTCTTGAAAAATGCATATATCCCTCTTTCATAAGACTCAAACAAGGCAACGCTTTAGGAAATGTGGACTTAAGCCGGTTCCTGAAACATGGAAAAACAGAAATCCCCTTTGGATTTGGACTCAACATGATTAGTCGTCATTTGTAAGCATGTGTGTTCTGTGTGTGTGTGTGTGTGTGGTGAAAACAGCCATCGTTAAGACAGGAACAACAGCTTTATAAGAGCGAAGGTCTCAAAACGATTGTCAGAAACAAAACTTTGTTTGTGTACAAGTCACAGTTTACAGCAACACGACACAACAATGGTGTGTGTGTGCTTTTCTACGATGTGTGTGCAGCTGTGTGTCTGTGCTGTATGAATAACCTTAGTGTGATATGAAGCTTAAGCATGTTTTTTCCATCTGGTGGAGTTTTATGAGTGTTCCTGCTTTAAAAAAAAGCATCAGAGGAAACAGAAAACTAAGCAGCAACATGACGCTTTGAGTCAACTCACACACACAAACAAATGATCTTAGGAACATATGTGTGTGTGTGTGTGTAATAAGTCCCCACACATGCTGGCTGGTCCCTCTCATACACCCCAGACCGGAAACAGGACCTCAGGGCTGGAGTAGGGGAGAGCGTGTGTGTGTGTGTGTGTGTGTGTGTAAGACAGCGACACAGAGTGAGAAATGGGTAAGGGAAGAGGAATGAAAGAATGAATGTAAGTAGTTTTGTGTCAGAGGCCAGTGTTTTCGTGCAGATCTTTCCGTCTTGACTTAATTTCTTACATGACCATCCAAATCCTCTAAGCCCCCCCTTCTCTCTGCAGTGACACAGCAAAAAAAAAAAACTCCACTCCAAAACTCAACTGTAAACATGTAGGTCCCCCTCTTGGATTAACTTTTAATGTTGGAAAAAACTATCACAGCCTTCACTTCTCAAAAATTCACATGAAAAATAAGGGATACTCCTGGGAAATGAGGCAGTGTTGAAAGCTATGAAAACTGATGCTTGCCAAAAATATTTTTCAACTAGTGCACCCTCCAGCTCTAAATCTCATTGGAAATATACTGTTTTGACTGCCATGATATACAAGGCAGGTTACATAATGTAATGGGTTAGTTTTGCCGGTAGCAATAACCCATAATTTAGTTGCCGGCTGCTTTTGTTCCATAGAGTCCCACGCTATAAATTCTAAATTTAGCCCATTTTTAACCATAATACAAGCCAAAGGCAACATTATCCATCAAATATATAGTAGATTGGCTTAGAATGTTGGCAGAGCAACAACATCTTTATATTCCTTAGCCAAAACGGGAGTGTATTAGGCATGGCAGCACACCAATAACAGTATAAGGAAGTCCTAATCAATTAAATAAACGGTTTTCTGGGCTCTGTTTATATGTCTAATTTCCTGAGGCGGGCCGATAAGGGACTCCTTCTGCAGACATGTTTGCTTGGAGTGGCTGTAAAATGTTATTTCATTCACTGAAATAGCAATGGGCCATTCTGTTAGCTGTATTGAATTATTGCTCATACTGAACTGCTCCAGACAAGCCGGATGCATCTGCTTGATTTCTGCTTGCTGAGAAGACCTGTCAAAAATAAACAGTCAGTAATCATTGTAATAAGGCCATATATTTATCATTACGTCTCACTGTAATCTTAAATTAATTGAGGACTAACATGTGTCCTAGAAACAAGCAATCTAGCCTATAATGCTGACCTCATTTTTTTAATTAGAGACCACTCAAATAAAATCAAGGCTTAATTAAAGGATATTATCCCATTGTTTTAAGTGTGTCTTGCTGACATATACACTGAAACTGCTCTGTGTGCTATGATTATTCCCTCTTTTGACTGTTCTCGAAGCAGTCTGATTCATCAGACTGTGGGTTTAAGACATCTTGCTGTCTGTTTTACAGGGGGACAGTTGCTGCATCCTAGGCTAAAGTGATTGGGATCATAAATACATTGGAGTTGTAGCATTTGTTGATCTAATAGGAGAATTATTGTTGTGGTCATGCACTATAGCCATGAAGAGATCCCTTCTCTGTAAGGCCTAGGGGTGTAACACTAGACAGAAGTCATAGTTTGGTTCATACCCCAGTTTAAGAGTAATAGTTTGGAGCAAGTTCTGTACAGCTGGAAAACCCCAGATGCAAAATGATACATGTCTTTTTTTATTTCATGCATTTTGATTAGACAGAAGACAGAGACGATTGTGTAGCTGGAGACTAAGGTTTTAGCCAGAAACAACTTTGGTAAACTTTAAACCATAAACCATAAAAATATGGAGCTCTTGCCTTACAGTGTTAAAACACCGATCACTTTTTCAAAAGGCAACAAGTCACAGTAGGCAAAAAAGTAAGTCAGCATTCTGGATATGTTTCCTTGAACATCTCCTACAATTGTAAAGCAAAGACGACACACCAACTTTGTATTATACAATTTCTTATCGTTGCTGTTGTAGCTGCCCAGGAACTCACAGGTGGGTCTACTAGCTTTGCCTTTTCATTGCATTCACTGTAATGTGACTAACTCACACAGCAATCCAAGCTAACAGCGTAATACTAAAAACTTGTGCTTGTGAACTTTGGTTCGCATTATGCCCATTAGTTTACACATATATATTATACATATACATATATTCTACAATGAAATATATTCTTAATACACATTGACAGCCTTAAAGCTAAATGCCTTCAAAAACTTGTCTTCATAGAGTCTGAAAGTAGCCAATATCAGTGTCCTAGAATCAACCTGCTTTATGTGTACTGGTGCACAGAGAGCAGCCACTTCCTGCATTTAGACCGGAAAATGCATAACCTGACAGGTTTGTTGTTTCCCTTTGGTTTTTGAGGTGATTTTTATTTGCCTTGAAAAGTCATTACAAAACCTGCATGTAATCTTGAGGTTTTTAATCATTACCTATATAGAGAGAAAGCCAACCATTAGGAAGCAGTGAAAGGAGCAGCTGAGTGACAACAGCAACTTTAATCCATGATAGATCTACAGCGCGGGAGGCTCCATGACAATAACGACCGCAGATGAAAGCTCTTTTATTATGCTTGTCATCTGCGGTTTATGGCCATTAAACGTCTGGAGGGAGCAGTCACCGGGGCATTAGATGCCTGAGGCCAGTCGTCAGTACTAGAAAGTGTAGGAAGTGTCAGTGGCCTCTCAGTACACATTCCCAACACTTTCATCAGAGCCTTACAGCCTGCAGAGAAAGATCCTGTCATTGTGTGTGTATGTGTGTGTGTTTGTTTGCAACAGCCAGTGGGTGGGTCTTGTAAAAGGGGAAAGATTGAGCAAGAAAGGGGATTTCAGATTTCGGTGTTCCTGCACCTGGGTGTGTGTGTATGCATGCACTATAAAAGAGAAAGTTTGAATGACTAACTTAGTGAAGCATTTTAGTGTGTGTGTGTG
>JAOWBC010000711.1:16075766-16086327 GCA_028566105.1 Hypoplectrus providencianus
TCAGGAGACTTTAAACACACTGTTTCTTGAGGAATATTTAATTTCCCTGCTTTTAATCTATAAAACTATAAATGTAAATGTTTTAAAGCTTGACTTCATGAAAACCTAAATGCTGGATAGATAACTATCAATTACAATTTTTTTTCAACCATTGATGGTTTATCAGATTAAGCTTCTCGGTGCTAGAATAGACAGGAAAAAAAAACAAACCTTTTCTATTATTATTGTTAACTATTTATCGATGTATATTATATTTAAACATATAATGATACTGAAGTCACACATAACATTAATGGGCAGGATATTTGCCTTTGATGGAGTAAATTTAATCAGTGCTTTTGGGAAAAAGTGGTTTCACTGGATCTAAAATCCCATCAGTGGGATGTGTGAAGTAGGCTGCAAAAACAAGTCCCTTTCCCTTTTTATGAATGAATGCCGAGTCCCCGTGATCCAGCCAGCCAATGAGCAGCTCGCACCTGAACCGTATGCAGCTCTGCAGCAACAAGAGGTCAGTCACTACTCCTGAAAACGTGGAGGAGAGAGAGAGAGCAGCAGCAGCAGCGACAGTCGGACCAGTCAGGCCTGCACACGCACATTACGCACACATTTCAACCAGGGCTCGTTATTTCCAGCACAGATCGCAATGCCGCTGAAAAACGGCAACACCGTTGCTGCAGAGAGACGCATGGATCTGGCCTCTTTCTTCTGCATGATCGGGCGACACGGTCCCGCCGTGGCTCTGGCTGCGATAGCGATGGTATCCCTGCTGGCGGGCTTCATTCTCTACAGGACCGTGAGGGGGAAGCGGAGGAAGGCCACAGCCGCAGCCGCCGATGATGACGACAAGAGCCCCGAAGCTGAGAGAGACCCATCGGTGATCCGACAGAGCCCAGGGGAGTCACACAGCAGCATGGAGTCAACAGGTAAAACATCAACAATAATACAATATTCATTTAGAGGTGACATGTCTTCAATGATCCAGAGTTAAACACTGATAAATATTAGATTAACATGATGTGTTAATTATGCCGTAAGGACACCATGCATTTATAGGTGTAACAGCAAAGCCTACTGCAGATAATGTCAGTATTAATAGGCTCTCCAGTCTGAGCTAGGTTACAGTAATATGAATAGGCTGTGATACTACTGAGGAGCTATAAAGCCATTATTAACTCAGGGGCCATTTCTAAAGCTTACTTCACACACCGATTTAAATGGACGTTTAAAAGGATGTATTACTATAGTAGTAAGAATAGTACAAACTGTTGGTAAACGTTTGGAGTTGTGGTTTTAAAAAAAACACACATTAGCCGGACTCCAGTCCTGTACTGTAACTATACATTTGATATATTTAGTTATACTTAACATATGTATTTTCATTTTGTTATATATTTCATTTTCTTCTGTACAAATTACTTACACCCCCCCCCCCCCTCTAAATTTATAGGCACTGATTATAATGTTTTAAAGTTTTTTATTCTTATTATTATATATATATATAAAAAGTCTTGCTATTTTCTACTACTTATGACTATTATTTTCATAAATTCTGGCAATTATTTCTGTTTTTATTGTAATTGTGTGTCTATTTAATTTAAATTATTCTAAAACAGCTTTGTGCATTATTTATTTTAGAAGTTGTGATAACAGTTAGTATTCAGAGGGGAACAATGCCCTTTCACTGTTACTACATATACCTGACAGTTGAAGTCACTTGTTACTTACCATATACCAATTTAAACCAAACATTTAATTACAGGATATGATGCATTGTTATGTATTTAATTACCCTAATTATTGCTTATTGCATTGATTACCTACCCTGTGATTAGATCTTCTGCTGTATTTTAATGTTGTTGTTACTATGTAATATTTTGGCTTCTGTCCCTATATATTGTTATAGATGTGAGTCCAGGCTCATCAGACGTGAAGGGGGATATAGATGTGATTCAGAGCTCAGATCTCAAAATCAGACACCGCCGTGCTGCTGATAAGACTCCTCCACCTTACTCCCCTCCTAAGAGTGACATCCGAGTATCAGGCAACAAGTACGCCACTTCAGATGACACGGAGGAAGTGGCAATTGTGTGGGACTCTTACATAGCAGCAGAGACGTATGCAGATGAGGCCAATCACAGCCGGCAAAGTGATGCGTATACAGAAGCTGAAATGGTGGCGGAGGAGGCTGTTGATTGCCATCAGGGTGCAACAGATGACGCTGTGAAGGATGTGTTGGAAGAGGTCCATGATAATAATAGCTGCTGGAAGGAGCCTGAGCCAATTAATGAAAAGAACAAGGAGGATAACAAGGTAAGCAGCATTTGTCTCTGTGTGAGGATTTATACAAGCTAGAGACAAATTAACAATCAAGTCAATGATGACAGTAACATTTTGTCTGTTTAAAGCTCTTAGTTATTGCTCTATAAAGGTGTTCATACAGTAGGTTGAATTTGCTGCATTCAGAGCCAGGATAGCTGCAAATGTTTGTCCAGTAAGTGCTCTGCTGAGCAAAGATAACAAGTTGCTGTGCTTCATGTTGGCAGATAGGGTATTGATCCTCTTATGTTACTTGTGGCAACAAACAAAAACACCGAATACAGTTTTTTTTTTCCAAGGAAGGAGGTATTTTCTTAAAGGTACAATGTGTGAGATATGGCCAGGTTCTCTATTCTGAAACATTAAATAACTTAATTTCATGATTTAGATATTACTTATTAAGAAAAACAAATACATCATTTACATTATGTCAAAGAGCTAGCCCCACACCTTACTGTCATGTAAGTGTTGCTTGGAGAGGCCAGTGGATGACTCACTGAAACATCTTGTTTGTCAAGTAGATGCATCAATTATATCCATTGCTAAACTGCAGAATTTCAGTTTGGGTTTACGTATAAATTTCACTTAAATGTTTTAGGATATTACAAGATCAATAGCCTATCTAACTCTAACGTAACACATCCCTTAAAAAAAGTATTGTCACAGTAGTAAGTAAAGAAATCTTGGAACACTTGTAAAAGGTGAAATGTTGCCCCCTATTTTATGGAGCAGGTGGGTGGTAATTACACATCGCCCCTTTAAGGTTTTGGAGCAGTAACCCAGTGGGAATATTCTCTCTCAACTACAAATCCATTTCCCTCAGACCTCATTCTCTCTGTGTTTTTAGGATAGCACAGACTGTGAGATCAGCTACAGGCAGTTTGTCATCTTTTGTGTATTTTTATCTTCTGTTTAACAAAGTTAGACCTGAAGATAATAACTTACTATTCATGTCTCTAGGTGTTGAAATCAGAATGGCAGGACCATAAGGATGCAACCACTGGCAAGGACGTTTCTGACAACACAGCCAGAGAAGAAGAGGAAGACTTTCAGAGCACTTCAAACAATCCAGTGTACTTCGAGCAAACCCCTGCAATGAGTGAAATATATGGTAATGACCAACTTCAGGATGATAAAACCACAAACAGCGTGGGTTTGGAAGAGTCTGTAATTCATGTAGAAGATGTATCTGTTCCTTGCGTCTGTTTTGGCAAAGATGAGGAGTTTGTGGAAGAGAAACAGGATAGTATTGATTACAGTTGTTTTTCTGGTAATGATCATCAATCTCCAGAGGAGGCAGAAGAGGAATGTGTGGATCACCATGCTGAGATCTGGTCCACAACCTTTGAACAGAAAACAAACCCGCAAACTTACCAGGAAGAGCAGTGTGATCATGTGACTGGCGAGTTGGCACCGTCCACTCAGGAAAGTGATTGCAGAAAAGATCGTGGTGCATTAGCTGATATCGTTATTGATGATGACTGCTTGAACAAAATTACAGCTGTCAAATTTGAGTTCCAGATGCCCCAGCTCAAAAAGCAAGATCTCGAGATTGAAGAAATTGAGAAAAATGGTCCTATGTGTGAGGAAAAGTATGCGGTTCTTTTCAATGATCAGGTGAACGAGACGATTCTGACTGGTGATGACATTGTCCCATGTATTGAAGAACGTGACTGTTCAAGTGTGTCTCTCAGCTCTCCTCTGCCCTGTTTTAGCAAGTCCATCAAAGTTGATTATAAAGATGACGGTTCATCAAATATCGCCACTGATGCAGAAGCTCAAATCTCAAGCGTTGTGGATTTCCCTGACTTCTCATTGGACTGTCAGCATCCACAGGCAGAAGATAATCTAGCTGGAGCTCTGGATGAAGAAACTGATTTCATTATTCTAGGCTCCAAAATGATGTCACATGAGACAGAAAATGAGCTTGATCAAGTGAATGACTCTAATGTTCAATCTTGTCACGAAGAGGAACAAAGTGTCCCAATAATAAGAAATGAAGCGTTTGACAAGGAAAGTCCTGCTGCTGATTCTGATACAGTTGAAAACCTAACTGCTTCTGTAATCTCTGAAGAAATTTCTTGTCCCCTGCTCCCATCCATTTGCCAAGAGCAACAAAGTGGCCATGAAGAAGTCAATAAAACCTTTGACGAGACAATGGTTGATTCATCTATAGATGTAGCTGCTTGCAGTTACACTAGCTGCACCGCACATTTATGTGCTGAAGAAATATCCTGTCCTGCCCTGTCATCTTCCTTCCATGACCAACAAATGGACCAAATGGAAAAAAACAAAACTTTTGGCGAGTCAGAGGTTAATTCTCTTGCAGATGAATCTGCTTATAACACTGCTAGTCTTACTTCACCTGTAATGTCTGAAGATCTATCCTTTCCTGGCATGTCTTCCTCCCAAGACCAACAAATTGACCAAACGAAGAACAATTACTTTTCTGAAGTTACAACTGGTGCTGCTCCCGTCTTGATCAAGGACGTTGACCCTCCTGAGTGTCAAATTCACTTGCCATCTTTTGAGCAATTTGAGCGCAGGGATGATGACATATTATGTGCTGGTGTTGGTGAAGAGAGTGGGATTTCAAGCATGACTGTCAGCCCTGATGCTGGTCAAGAGTTTGATGTGATCTTTGAAAATGTGGTGCTACCAGTGATGGATTTTGAGAGTCAAATGAAGGCTCAAAACAGCTTCTTTACTGATGATGCAGTCATATCCATGATTAAAGAGGATACAGGAGATATGATTTTTGGGCCTTACCCTTTGAGTCAATCCCAGCCACCCCACAGTGAGCACACAGGTTGTGAGTCTTTAGCTGCCAATGAGGACATTTTTGGCCATGAGGTTGAGGATAGTTACCACAGAGCGATGGATCAGTTCATGATGCAGATTGCAGACAATGCTACTGGTTTCACCAGTGAGCTGGGGAAGCAGACAGACGTGAAAGCAGAGGTCAAAGAGAAGGAAGTGAGAGTAAGTGTTGAAAAGAAAGAAGAAGCAAAAGGAGAAGAGCAGAAAGAAGAGGACTATGAAAAGACTGAAATCAGTATCATGGAGGCGACTATGGACCATAACGAATGGATCATGGATAGTAACTACCAACCCCTTCCCTGGATGAATCTTTCTGCCACATCTTTTACCCATGATCAAACAAAAACCAGCCAGCTTTCTACTGAAGAGAGCAGTTCCAGCTCTGCCATAACAGTCACGACTTGTACAGATGCAACAGATATCCCACCAACCACTGAAATCAGCACTCTCTCCTTTGTTGACGAAAGTACAGAAAATTACAAAAAGGTTCAGGCAGTCCAGCCCATGCCCCAGAATGTTAACGTAACCTTCCGCGTCCACTATGTCACGCAATCGCCATACCAGACGGTGGCTGTCACAGGGAACCCGCAGGAGCTGGGCAACTGGAAGGGATTCATCCCCCTAGAGAGAGCCAAGGATGGGCACTGGGCCACAGTGGTCAGCCTGCCTGCAGAGAGCATCGTGGAGTGGAAGTTTGTGCTGGTAGACAAGGGTGAGGTGTGTCGCTGGGAGGAGTGTGGCAACCGCCTCCTTGATACAGGCAGCGGAGACGACCTGCTGGTGCACAAGTGGTGGGGACGGTTGTAAGAGATGAAGGGTTGGAAGGTTCAGGCCAAACAGAAGTCAAGTTTATTTGTACAGCCTGTAATCATGATGTAGATTTTTCAAATAACACCTAATACTAATTTGTACTATATCATAAAAACATCCCAGGAAACACTGATTTTTTGGGGGTCATCAAAAGGGTCTTCAGGGGTACATTATTTTTTAGATGTCAAGCTTATATATAGCCTTTGTTATGGTTTTACAACTTTTAGGTCCAACCATGTTTAGACACCTGGACACCACCTTGACCACCTTGTTTTCCAACATCATGATCACTGGGATAAAAGTAATCTCATGGGACTTTGCACAGAGGATTGCCCTCTAGTAGCCAGTGTTTGAGTCGATTTTTCAAGGAAGATTGCCATCAAAGGGACAAAAGTATTACATAAAATGTCTTCCTTTTTTCTGACAGTATCTGTAATTTATGCAAATAGCATCTCTTTCCAAGGGTGACTTAATGCAAACGTTTAATTTCTGTAAATTGAAATTTTATTATACTGTTCATATGCTGCTTAAATACTCTCCAACAATCTTAGAGAATTAATGCACATAGTTCACTTTTACTACAGCAATAATGAAAGCAATAAATGTATATTGTAAACTGTATAGCTGGTGTTATATCAGGTATTCTAATGTGTTTACCACCAAACTGTGATATGGTTGTAACTTTGATGCTGCTTTTATCTCTTGGGACTGTGCATGCAAGATTGTCCCATTGTTGTTCTATGAATGTGCCTTTTAAAGATATTTTTTTCTATTAATGTGTTACAATATATTGAACAGCCCTGCTGGCCATCGTTGTATGTGTTTCGCTACAACTTTTATTAAAATAATTAATGTATATTGATTATTTTCTCACAGCTGTCACTTTCTTGTCAAGTTCTGAATCATTGTAGACTTTAGTCTCTATATCTCAGATCATGTCAGAGTATCTTGTTATGCAATACTGTGATGAAAATGCTACTCTTGAATGTTTTTAAGGTGGAGTTGGTTACCAAATAAACAAATCTTCCAAGTCTGTCATTTGTTGGAATTTGTTTTTTTGTTATGTTATTTATAGAAACTACTTTAGCTACTTTACTTTTTTGTGGCAGAAAAACATTTCTCAATTTGTAAATATGACCTGAAAATCTGTTTTTAATCTTCCTCCTTGATGCACAATAACTAGATTTTTTAACAATTATGGATCAGTTTCCACCATATATATATAAATAGCAGATGATGCCATCCACTTGTGAAGGATCAGATCAATAAAATCCGGAACTTCACATATTCATTTTGATTTTTTCGATAATGTACCCAAAAATACTATGAAAATTAATAATTAATAGTAACACTATTTCCATAGGCAATTAATCAGCTCTTTTTTTGCAGTCTAAATTACTGTGAATCACCTGTTTACTTGAATACCTATTTCAGCAACAAGAATGACTAACAGATGGATTTGGTCTTGGGGTGAGGCACGCACTGAAAGAATCTTTGAACTGCTGTCTTAATCAACTTAAATCTCTGAGATTCAGACCAAAATCCGAGACCGTGACCTTTTTCTGAGTCCAGCTGGCTCAGAGGTGGCTCATGCAGAGAAGGAGTCATTAGCACGCACATTTTCATGCCAGCTTGTAAGCTCCACTCAGCTCTGCGTTGAAGGTGACTGCATCTGAAAAGAGGGTGCTCTTCATCTTCTAATCCTGGAACTCACATGTATGCATGGCAAAAAGGCAATGTTTTGCCAGTCCTGTAAATGATTAATCTGCACTGCGGGGAGCAGGAAGGTCTAACCAGGGTAGCTCAGAGGATAAAACCAAACGTAAGCACTACTAAAATAGGGATGGTGATGCATTATGGGAAGAAAGAGTGAGTTTTTATTATCCATAAATTAGATGTAAATGGCTTTTTGGCAGCCTGGATGTATTAAGAGTAAGCTCTGCACTGTAATTTCTCTGAAAGGCATAGAATAAACCAAAAAAAAAATCAGTGTAAATGAACAAGCAGGCTGATAGCAAGCCCACACTAAAATATAATTTACATATATTATACATGGCAAAAACAATGTAAGACATATTTGCCAGCCTAATTGTGATAAAATGAAGTAACAGGCTTCCCACGTTGGCCTGACACTTTCTGTGAAATGTGATGCCTGTCATGGATCCGTATTTGGAAGACTCCCTATCCGAAGTGACCAGTGCTTACAGGAGCCTCCCCTCGGGTATTGAACCCTGAACCTTTGCAGGATCAACACCATGCACATTTTTAGTCAAACAAGTCCTCTGAGACTCATTCGACTCACTTCAAATGAGGTCAACAGAGCTCTGTGCAGGTGGAAGTCGCGTGATTTCTGGGGTCTTTTCTATTTCAAAACAGGAGTTCAGGGAACTTTTGCCTCTTGCCCTACTACACAGAGCCAAATATAACAAACATGATGTTATACCCAGGCTCTGTTTAACCTCAGATGTCGGGGACATTTTCTATTCTGTGTAACTAACCTAAATTTCATTCCTGGGGACCCTGCAAAGGTTACTAGTTATGCTAATGTGTTCTCCCGGGTCAAGTGTGTTGGTTTTGTGGCATTTAAATGAAGCACACCCTCCTCACTGGTGCTAACGTGGCAGCTGGGAGCGTGTGCACTTTCTAAGGTTGAAGGTAATCCTTTATTTAGACCTGAGGCTTACAAGTGACACCACTTAGAATCTACTTATAGATAACTCTCTCTCTCCCTTTGTAAATCTCCCTCTATCTCACATAGACAATCACGCGAACACACGAACACATTTGTCAAACATCTAAACAGATAAGCCCCCTTGGACTGATGTTTGATCTGTGTAAAGGCAAAAGTCTTAGCACTGAGTCGTGGTTCTGATCTGGAAACACACGTCTGCCAGTCAGGTCATCAAGAATGAACAAAAGCCTCCAAATAAACACCCTATAATGGCTAAACAGCTGTTGTTCTTGTGTCCAAAATCGCCACTTTTCAGTTTTCGGAAATGTAAAAAAAAAATGCGTTTTTCTGTCCAATTTCAAAAATCCCCCTCCTGACACGTATCAGCAGACTCTAATAAAGCTATCCTGTGAATTTGAGGCATTTTTAAAATTTTCGCCCGTTTTCGGGAAAAAAAAACGACATACTACAGTATGACTTTTTTTTCGGGTAAAATTTTCATATGTTAATATGTTTTCATGTCATAATATGGTTTGTTTTGGCATTTCTCAACAAATTATTGTTTTATAAATTATTGTAACTATTCTGTGAATTTGAGGCATTTAAATTTTCGCCCGTTTTCGGGAAAAAAAACACGTAAGCCTATAGTATGACTTTTTTTTCATCAGGTCAAATTTTGGACATCCCATAATATGGTTTGTTTTGTCATTTCTCAACAAATTATGCTCAAATATGTCTTAAAAGACTATAATCTGTCCATTTTAAGCATTTTGAAGCATTTTGAAAATTCAAATTTTTGACCAAACTCGCCACTTTTCAGTTTTTGAAAATGTCAAAAAAGTTGTTTTTTCTATCCGATTTCAAAAATCCCCCCACTGACGCGTATCAGGAGACTAAAATAAAGCTATTCTGCGAATGAGGCATTTTTTAAATTTTCGCCCGTTTTCGGGAAAAAAAACGTAACCCTATAGGCTTACGTTTATTTCGTCGGGTCAAGTTTTGGACATCCCATAATATGGTTTGTTTTGTCATTTCTCAACAAATTATGCTCAAATATGTCTTAAAAGACTATAATCTGTCCATTTTAAGCATTTTGAAGCTGTCAGGACTGACAGACGAGGACCCAAGAGCGCTAGTTCAGTTCAAGGTTCTTTTTATTGAAATTCTGGGAGAAGGGGTTTGCAGGTCTGGGTCACAGGTAGGAGTCAGAGTTTGAAAACAGACAGGCAGGGTTCCGATGTAGGCTTGCAGACGATCTGACAAGTGTGGACTGAAAAACAGAGCTTTATAGACAGGGCATGATGAGTGGTAATGCAGTGCAGCTGGAGAGTGAACGAGGGTGTGGCAGAGCAGAGCCAGGTGAAGGTGGATAGGTAGAGTGGAGAGTAGAGTGGAGCAGAGTTACCAGGCAGAGAGAGAGCTCATGACAGAAGCATTTTAAAAATGAAAATTTTTGACCAAAATCGCCACTTTTCAGTTTTTGTGTTTTTCTGTCCGATTTCAAAAATCCCCCCACTGACGCGTATCAGAAGACTAAAATAAAGCTGTTTTTGCCGAATTTGAGGCATTTTTAAAAAAATTTCCCGTTTTCGGGAAAAAAAAAACGTAAGCCTATAGTATGACTTTGTTCTCGTCGGGTCAAATTTTGGACATCCCATAATATGGTTTGTTTTGTCATTTCTCAACAAATTATGCTCCAATATGTCTTGAAAGACTATAATCTGTCCATTTTAAGCATTTTGAAGCATTTTAAAAATTCAAATTTTTTACCAAAGTTGCCGCTTTTCAGTTCAGACAGTTCAGACACATATCAGCAGACTCTAATGAAGCTATTCTGTGAATTTTAGGCATTTTTAAAATTTTCGCCCATTCATTCATTCATTCATTCATTCATTTTCCGAACCGCTTCATCCAGGTAATCCCGGGTCACGGGGAGGCTGTGCC
>JAOWBC010000711.1:16098957-16110058 GCA_028566105.1 Hypoplectrus providencianus
CACACACACACACACACACACACACACACACACACACACACACACACACACACACACACACAGTTCTGCCCACTTACCCATCTAACTCAGCTGTTTCCACATAGACCAGGTTGAGAGGCTCGCTGCTGGATAATAAGAGAAGATCCGCCTAAAAGTAAAGCCATTACACACAGTATGGATAAATTAAAGTATTGGAGATAACAACATGATAAAATCTTTACTGTCACTTGTGGGGACTTTGACTCCATGTAGCAGCTGTTATCACTGGAGGCAGCAGTGTGCTATAAAACTCTACACACAGTTAACATCCCCATGTCAATACTTCCTCTGCCATGTCCATACTTACTGTGACAAACTGGTTATTCTCCAGTTTGACTATATCTCCAACCTGAACGTTCAACCATTTCTCATTCCTCAGTCTGCCAGAAAAAAAAAACAAACATGAAATAAAATCACAACAGTGGAGAAAAAATACACAAGCTATTTATAATCAAGTTGTACAATTATTGTGTATAACACGGTGTATAATTTGTGTGAATGACTTACTCTCCATCAATGAGGACGTTCACCATGCGGTTATTCACCTGCTTGTCACTCTTGTGTCTGTTCTATTAGACGTCGCAGGATAAAGTGAAAAAGAAAATCATGAATTGATCTGTTTTCCTCATTAAATGACTCAATTCAAGCAGATTGCTTGTTTGGACAGGTGTGCAAAAGAGGACAGCTTTCTACAGTTTGCACAATAACCAGAATGAGTTTTTCAGTTTTCAGTGAAATGTCTTGCTGCTCACCACTTCAAACATTATTTAACAGAATCAACATGCAAATTTTTGTTTTGCATCAATATCTGCCACACATGCTGGTATATCCCATAAGTGACATGAATGTTTGGGATGCCAGGAGAATCACAATCAACCAAAGATCCATCACCGAGACGATGACAACTTTTAGTGTTATTTACTGTGAGGAGGTTCATAACTAGTGTGGTGTTATGGCGGTTTCCATTGTTGATTTTTTGGGGAGTTTGTTTTGGACATGGATGTCATATGGTGGCAAATTTCCTGTTTGACTAATCTGACTGTTTTTGTTAACAGTACATGCAAGACATTACTGCAAAATTAATGTATGTACACCATGAGAAATGTTAATAGAAACACATTACATCAATTTCAGAAGACTTTTGGTAAGTTGAAATAAAACCATGCGCACACATGCAGTATTTTCCCATGAAACATGTCAAGACTTGCCAAAGCATTTAAGAAAAAAATGTTTTAAAAAAAGCTGTGATGCGTTTCAGTTTAGATAGATTAATAAATTCAGCTTACTATGTCATCGCTGGCGTCTTTCACTGCTGTCATAGAAAGCACCAAAATCAGAGGCACGGCCGTAGTGAACCAGGACAGAGAGGAGATTTGTGGGATGAGCTGTCAAAACAACACACACAGGCACACACACACTATTTAAAATACAATTAAACATTGCATCAGTTGAACTAAATAAAGTAGTATTTGCACCGAAATTATATATGACATATTTTGTAGGTGAAATAAGAAAAAATCAAAAATATATGCATTTCTCAAATTTTGAATAGAAAGTTTTAAAGTCTGAGACACCCAGTCCAGTCAATGTTGTTGCATCACAGCATGAGAGGCTGTAAACAAGTAAACGTTTACCTGAAGGACCATGAGGAACAGGAAGTAGGCATTGGCGAGCCTCCGGAACTGCTCGAAGAGGTTCAGCGGCAGGAAGGTGAAGATGTTGTACTTGGACGTCCTGATGGCGTTGTCCTGAAGAAAGACAAATTAATGTGAGAAGCAGAGTACAGCTAGAGAGCTCTGAGCCAGAGCTGCATAAAAATCTCAGAGGTCATAATCACAATCATTGGGCTGAATATTCAGATTCGACTCTGGTGACATTAGGTAAATACTATGAAAAACTATAGAATTATATATATATAGATTTAAATTACATAAAAATACATAAGATCAACTAGATTTTAACTTGAATGCACTGCTGCAACCTGCTAAAACTAATTTTACATATATTTTATAAATATAAATTCTAAAAAGAAATTGGACCAAACAAATCATATATGTTCTAGTAATATGATGTGGCTTTATATTCCCTTTCTTTAAAGACAGCACTGCCCGTGAATCAATCTTATGTGCTGAATACACAAAGGAAGTGTTTGTGTGGATACGTACAGCATAGTGGTAGGAGAGGTTAAAAGGTCGGTCATTAGCTCGGAAGTGTCTCTCCTCCTCTGTGAGGAAGATCCAGAGCAAGACAGGGATGAAGAAGTTGCAGCAGAAACGGGAGAAAAAGTGTGACTTTATTAGGTACAGTGAGCAGTATTTACTGCTCTGAATACATTAACAGGAAATGTACAGTTTGTAAAAAAAAATCACCTTTCTTCTCCTCCTTCCCAAGCAAGCGGCCAAAGAACGACACAACCGATCCCATCTTTAGCTCAGATTCTCCATATCTCACACCTAGAGGGAGACCATGTGTATGCCCATCATAGAGTGAAACAAAATTTCTAAAGCAAAGAGCATTTTCATTGTAGTTACACAAGAACAGAAAGGGGGAACTGCTGCAGACGTGTTGGGGGAACCACTTTATTTATGGAAGGTCAGGTCTGTTGAACTATGATGCAGTGTTAAAATCTCCATAGATATCTCAGTACCAGCAGAGGAAATATGAAAACTGGCAACATACAAAAAAGACTGAAGTATTAAAAAACAAAAGATTATATTTTTGAGTTTTGATAAGGCTTGTAAATAGCAACGTTGTGTCAACTCAAGCTACTTGTACCACTGAAGGTATATTTCAGATCATCTTAAGGGGGTTGTGTGAGGTATACTGTAATCAGTGTATTACCTGCAGGAGACGTCACCCCCGGCTTGGAGAAAACGCTTATCACCATGGAAGCTAACCAATGTATTGCTTTGGAAATGGGCAGCACAAAAAGGTATTTTAGCTTCCTAAGAATAAAAATCTGTTTCAATTAGTGCCCACTCAGTTGAGAATATTCACTGCTTCACCTTGTCTTAAACAGCCCTTTCTCAGTTGGAGATCAAACTTATCTATGTTCTCTACACAGTCACCAGACTCTCTTGGTCATTTTACTGATGCAGCAACTACATTCTCCTATTATGTAAAAAATATTGTTTTTGGGAAAGGAATCTGGTTGAGATTAGCATCCAAAGAGGACTGTCTGGTTGGAAGGTAAAGCAAAGAACATACTCTAAATATACTAAATGTCCTTTTTGATTAACTTTAATTAAGTGAAATTAAGTTTTACTGCTGTTGTTGTTTTGCTCGTCTTCTGTGTTTGCACTTTTACCGTATTCTCCAGACTGGGGGCATGATGACCACCATACAATACACTTGTACACTGGGTAAGTTACATATACAACCCCTCTTCAAAAAATCCAAACCATCCCTAAAAACATTGTCATGTGATTGTCTTTGCTAGCTGAGACTGAAGACAATCATTTGACTTCTTGCCTCTACTGTAAGCTAAAACCTGACAAACATCAAACACACGTATCATGTGATTCCTGATGTGCTGCTGACTACAGAGGTCACAGCTGTCGTTTTGAGTCAAGAAACTGTAAAACTGAATCAAGGAAATAACCTGTTTGCTGCAACTCCTGGTCTTTTTAAGGACTCCGATCCTTGGACCCTGGTTTCCTCTCAGAGCAAAAAAAATTAAAGAATATCCTTTGGTAGCATGACTTTTAAGTGACAAACCAGAGACATGCCGAAGTTGATTCTTGAGCTAATATCAGGAAACATCCTTGAGACTCATGCTGTAGAGCTGCATGGACATGCAGCCACTCCTTTTAAACCCTTTGTACCCAGAGGGAAATCTATGGCAGATAATCTATAAACATAAAGATTAAGATAGCGATACGACTTCCAACACTTGGCTTGCTCAGAATCAGAAATGGGTAAGAAGACAAAATACCTAGACTTTGCTTTTTATGTGTGGAAATCCAACAAAGTGAAGTCCATAACAATTAAAAATAACTGGAAACCCACGACGGATGCTGGCCCTGTATAAATCATACAGCAAGGAAACAAAACCAGCCATTTCCCTGTATTTTTCTCTCCAAAATACATATAGAAAAAGTATATGTCTTCCACATAAAAGAAAATAATATATCATCTTTCATATTTGCTCACCATTGTTATTGTTCTCTTTGCAGTTAATCAACTTTAAAATCAATTCAGTTATTGTGAATCTGAAGTGAATGAAGGCTGGGACCTCATGTGGTTGTCACATTTCAAAGGCTTTAGTGTGTATTTACACCACCATGGCCATTGTTGCAATGAAATATAAAATCAGCCACATACCTCAAACAGAAATGTGATTTCCCAGCACCCACATGGACACGGGAACACCGTCCCTTCCAACAAGTATAAAGAATAGTGTTTTGAATCCCCTTCTTGCTTCCGCCTCAGATGCACTTAATCCAGGCCCTCTGTGTTTGGACGTCCAAGCACCAGCAGAGACAGGGTTCGACTGGGGCCTCCAGCAGGATGAAAGACACGCAGGATGGACGGCAGGTGAAGTGGTGGGGTGGTGAGAGAGGCGCCAACGGTAGAGGTTTCAGGTTCATGCAGGAAGAGCTGGGATCCCCCTGTGCCTAACAGCTCAGGGCTTGAGCAAACAGTGCAACGATCTTTGGACCTGGATGGTGAGTCAGGGCAGTAAAACAACAGTACAGGTGAAACGCTTCTACCAATCAAGGGACAACTTGCTGGTTACGATGTGGGCGGTCAGGTACCTAGCACACCCTGTGATGGGTGCGCATGCCCACTCTGTGGACTAATTCTTATCATGAGTTCATATTAGGCTATTCAAATAGGTAAAAGACAAGTGGCACATCTGTTGCACTCTAGAATGAGGCACATTATTTATGACTTCTTACAACAAAAGCTCTAAATATTGTGATTGCATGAGTGATATGCACATCCAGGTGCTTTCAGAAATGGAATTTAATACCTGGGCTCCAACACAAAGGAACACTGTGTTGTCCGGGGGACCTCCATGTGAACCGCTTGCTAAATTAGTTATTGTGTGTATGCAAGTCTGTGGGTGTGTGTGCTACAGTGGCATGGAAAAGTATGTGATGCTTTTAAAAAGACCTAGTTTCTGCATTGATTTTTCATAAAATGTGATCTGATCTGTATCTAAGTCTGGAGGATTGAAAAACACGATATACAAAGCCATATATAAGGCACTCATGGAAATTCTTGTAAACTGACAAATCAATCTCATGGATAGGCATGGGACTGATTTTGAATGTCCGCTGAAGTTTCCATATATGGTTCTTTGGCCCCATGAAGGGTTAACTGAATATCAACAATTGCAATATTTTTCACGTCTTCATTGAACACAACCATGTAATGAATTGAAATTAATTTATTCCGAGTGCTGGTGGAAAAAGTAAGTGAACCCTTATGCTGATGACTCCATCATCAGATTATTAGAGTTAGCAAACCTGGAGACAATCAATAAAACAAGATATGAGTGAGGTGTAGAGCAACTTTGACCAAGAAGAAAAGATTTTGTGATCCACAATAAGCATCTTCTGCAAAGACCTACATCCCAGAATTGTTGATTTGCATCAGACTGGATGGGGTTACAAAGTCATCTCAGAGACTTTGGGTGGGCACCAGTAACAAATGGAGACAATAAGAAATGTTACTCTATCTAGATGTGGGCATCCAGCCAGATGTAAAAACAATTCATCCACCACCTAAGGACAGCAAATCCTGCTTCACAGTACAGGCGTCACAATAAAAACAGAAATACTAGAAAAAAGATCATGACAAAAACTTAACTGTCTTATATTAAATGTTTCTCTTTAAGAAATGTAATGTTTTCCTGGAAACCATTTTTTTAAATCCAATTTGATCAGAATTTATTTTACCACTTCCCTCCCAGGGTGTCTGTAGATAGTGATACATTTACCCTAAAAAAAAAAAAACAACAACTAAAAGTTATAGCGTTAAAAAAATATTACATAAATGAATTCCACTTTAGCCCTGAATGAAGTGGTGAAATGCTTATCATTTATAGTTAGTAAGGGATAAAAAAAAGCAGAAAAACACTTTCGTAGATACTTCTCAAATACTTTATACAAAATTCATTTATAGGAATGTTTACATGGCGACAACATTTCAGAGTAGTGACGATACAAAGAAAACACCACGAAATCCAGTTACTGTGACTGATAAACTGTTCTTGTTAACTATTGCAGTGATTCAGTGATAGTGCAAGGGTTAACAAATTTAGAAAACATAGAAAAAAAAAAAAAGATTAAACGTGAACACCTGTAACTTGGCACAAGGAACATATAAATTAAAGAATGGCTATGAAACATTTGTAATCACAGGGGATAATGTACTGTAACAAAGAGGGATCTGGATTTGTGGTTTCTATAGTGTGATCGGTTTAAAAATGTGCACACATTGAGATTCTCATAGCAATATCCGTCCTGCATTAAAAGTAACATTTTAATATTTTTCAATGGTAGGAACAAATTCACTGGCAAACTGTTCATACTAAACATAAATCCTGCCCATAAAAACATAATTTGACTATTAAAAAGGATTAAGGGAAACATTTAACACAAAACATAACAGACTGAAAAGAAAACCCAGCCTAGATATAGTTATGTTTGCAATATGCTCAAAGATAAAAAGTACAAAATAATAAGGAACATCACTTGGAGAACTTATCTGACATCATTTTGGGCAAAGAAGTGGCTGATCCCAGTGACAGAGAGCCAAAGAATAGACACAGAAAAAATAAAAAAAGATTAAAACATACATATAATTTGTTTCCCCCCAAAGTAAGGCCACTCATAGACAGAGCAGGAACATATATGTAAACCACAAGGAATTTCTAAGCTCGTGCTCAAATGTTCAGATATCTTTTTTTGGAAGAAAAAGTATTTACCTGAAAGTTCAACATGTAATATTTTGTAATTATTACTATAACCAAACATTCTAAAAGACAGTTATCACTTCGTCATTCAAGGACACTAGTTTGTCACTTTATTCTGAGGGTAACACATCCTGTTGCAGCAGCAACTCATTGAGAATAACCAACTGTGCAAATTCTTTTTTTTACTTCACCCAAGTAGTAAACAACATTAAAATCGTGGACAGACAAAAATAAATACATATAAAAAAATAAATAAAATGGTTGCACCATCATGGTTACACACGAGTCGTTAGAGGAGCCTATAAATCCATATGGCCATAACAGGACTCAGTTTTGACATCCACGCTCTTGGTCTAGTTTTTCATAAGGTTATTAAATCATATTATTGTTGATTTTACCAACTTCATTATGTACTGATAACTTCAGCCCACTGATCTATCAGTAAACTGATTTTATTGGCCGATATTGGTCTATCACAGGTACATTTATCACTGTAACTTTCAGATTGGCGCTGATATGAATTTTTTTTTCACAAAATGGAAAAGGAAATGGCATCATCACGTTAAATGCATACTATATCGGCTGATATACCTACTGTGGTAATTTTAACTCCCTGATATCAGTATTGGCCCCAAATATATAGTAGTACAGGGAAAGAGGAAGTTAATATGGCAAGGCACACAGTTAACTGAATAATGCTTCAAATTCACGGGTACAATTAAGGGTTATTAGTTGAAGTACCTTCTCTTGAGTACAATATATCATTTGTTTTAAAACTCTCTACTCTCTAAACGCTCTACCAGCCACTCATTCATCAAACAAAAGCCTCCTGTATCAAATAAACCATACAGTGTTTTCACATTTACTCAAACCATCAGAGTGGAGCTACAGAAAAGGGGCATCTGAAGGACGTCTTTTACTTCACACATTCAGTTTGTAGAGCATAAGGCATCAAACACATGGCCACGGTTTGAGGGGATTAGGTGGGGGTTATTGCACAACAACACTGGGGAGGTGTGGGAACTCATCTGGCCCTCCAGTGGGGCTGGCATCCTTTCCTTGAGGCTGTGGCGGGCACACTGTGCCACAGCAGCTGATGAGGGGGGAGGGGGAAATAGAGGTTAAATGACAGGGTAAGTGGTCACTGCCTGGTGAAACAGCTGGTGTGTGTGAAGGTTGAGCTGGCAGGTGTGTATGTGGCTGTGTGCTGTACAGAACAGAGGTTCGGTAAATAATGTGTGTTTAATGGAACACAGTTTGCCCAAAATACTCAGAGTGTGAACGTGACAGTGAGTGGGTGAGCTTGGCAAGGCGTCATCAAACAGTCAACAGCAGCTAAGACACAAAAAAGGTCTAGGACAAAGTCCACATGGCCATCGGCAAGAAAATAAGTCCCTGCCTTTTGAGATCCTTTTGTTATTGTGAAATCAGGACATCTTCCATATTTCCTGTCTTTATCTTTTCCTCTCCTCATCTTCCCTCCTCGGCTGAACGAGTCTCTGATTTCAGCCGCACAAACTCCTTGGCCACGTCGTCGTTGGAGCGCTGGGAGAGGATTCTCATGGCGGTGAGACCTGTGTCGTCCATTTGGATGCGTTGGCCCAGTGGGCACCAGCACGCGCAGGTAGCCTTCCCCATGATGTCCTTTAACTGTATCACGGCCAGGCCGACCACTCTGTCTGCACGGCCAAAGCAGTAGTCTTTGACGCAGGCTTGCAGCTCATAGCACTCGAAGCCATCCTGGTTACCCAGAACACTGTGGAGAGCGAACGCTCATCAGTTACACAGAGACAGGCTGGTCGACTTAAGGCGGCACTAAAACTAGAGAGAACACTTCTCTTTACCCTCTGAAATCTCCTTAAGGTTGGAAGAGAAGGCAGTTATTTGGATAAAGGTTTAACTTTAAAAGGTTTAAAAAAAAACAACCCACTGAATATTTTTACTGCTCATTTTATAGTTTGTTTCACGCATTTTTATGGTTATATTGATGTTTTTATGTACTCTGTGAGCTGCATAACAAATGGACCAGCAGGGAACTAATAAAGTTATTGATGGTTTGTTAAAAATAGCTGCAAATTAATTTTCTATTCCTCCAGTACTCAAATAATCAACTACAGATTTAACAACAAAACACAACCTCTGAACCAGCAGCTAAACATCAAAGATTAGACAGGTTGTTTAAGATCCCCATTACAGATGTCATATTACATCATTCTATGGGCTAAGGGTCAGATTCTTCAAATGTCTGACAAGACACGTAAATGTTTAGTGTACATGTACATGGTTTGTTGCTAGACACTATGACAGGAGTGAGTGTGTCAGTGAGTGAGTGTTTTTCCTTTATTTTTTAACTGGCACAGTTGTCACAGTACTTACAAATGGAAGGTCTCGTTGAACTTGGGAGACCAGCTGTTGTTCTTGGATTTGGTCTGGAATTTGCGTTTCTTGTCACTGAGGTGAGGCCCGATCATGGTGACCTCTATGAAGGGTCGGAACATGCCCGATGTCTGCCACTTCAAATCATTGGCCCCAATAACTAAACACACATAAACACACCAAAGTGTTAAAACACAGACACACTCTGATGAGAACACGTGGCTAAAAAGCAGTATATTTGGCATCATGTAATATAAACTCAACACACCTTTGACAGAAACTTTCCGTTCCTTGTTCCCAGGATGAGTGTGCAGCTCAAACTGGACAGACACCTCACCTATTGGCTTGTCCACACCTGGACCTATTTTAACAGACACCCAGACACATGAGTGAGCTCACACTAAGTCTTATAAAGTTAGAAAATAATCTTTGATTCATAATGCAAGGTCAGTATGAGAAAGGGATACAGGTGGGGAGGTTTGGGTTAGGGTCACCTTTTCACCTTAGTGATACAAAAGCAAAATATACAAAGAGAGAGTGGGTGGTTGGGGAAAGAGAGGAAGGCTGGGAATTATTTCAAAGGAACCTACCCCTGCTGGGCTGTATTTTTTCATTGGGAGTTAACCTAATACCCTTTCCATTGTGCACTGGCACACAGACAGCACAGGAGACAAAGAGAAAACAGCAATCACATGTCAACAAATTTCAGCACCAAAAACACTTCAAATACACACACACAAAAAAAAAATCAAAAAGAAAGAACATCTGTTGAAAAACCTTCTCCAAGTCACAAACACACACACGGTGCCCTCTGCTGGTCATTCATGGGTAATGCTCTCTTCCTGTACCTTCTAATATGTGTTATTGGGCAGTGGGCTGAACTACCTTGTGCATGCTGGGTGGTCACAAAGGTCTTGATGAGTGTGTCTGTTGGCTGAGTGTAGAGGGACAGAGCGTGGCGCAGTGAGGACAGTTCAGCACTCTTCTCCAGGAACGCTTTCTTCAGCCCGTTGCCGCCTGCATGGAAGTATTGCTGCAAAAGAAACAGGAGGGGGATTTTGCCATTTTCTACTGCATTTTGGATTACTGCAGAACAAAAGTTCAGTGGGATACAACTGTTTACAATACTTAAGCTTTCTGCATAAAGAACACTTACATGGTTTTTGAAGCAAAGGAAAATGACATTTTAGGAAGTAAAAAGGCTTTATGCTACAATCAATCCAACATATTCACATGGCGTCATTGTCACCACTGTACTGACAATGTCATTTATTGTTTTCAACAACCTCTTTAGTCTATTAGTCTATTTTTTATCAACTTGTGAGCACCAGCTTTTCTTTAAAAAAGTCATGTTGACATATATATGTTGTAGAACAAACAGTGAAAATCTTTTAGGCTTATGTCAACTGCAGGTTTTTTAGGCATCTAAACAAGAATGAGGGAATGAGAGAGAGGAAGTGCAAAAATGAAAAGTAATTCTCCATATTTGTTTTTATTTTGGACAATCTTGCAGAAACCAGCAGCTACTCAAGTAAATATTTGTTTCACTACTACCAAAAAGAAACTGTCAAGTTTTACAGTTAAGACGATTGATGCATTCTGTGACGCAACTGTGGTAGCTATATCTGTGAAAAATATCCAAAGTGAAAATAGACAGAATAATCCTTTAATTGTAAAAATAAATAAATAAATAAATAAATAAAAATGAAAAAACAGAATCAATTTAACACTTATCTGACTCTGGTTACTTTGTTAAACTTT
>JAOWBC010000711.1:16128573-16138880 GCA_028566105.1 Hypoplectrus providencianus
AAAAAAAACATGAGAATAAGAGATTATAAAATGTTGATTTAAAGAGACAACCAATCTACTACTAACTCATATACATGTATAATGCAAGCTTGTTTTAGTGCAACTTAGAATTTTAGTGCAAGGTAATTTGGAAAGGCAGATTTACTTATAAAGCCCTGCCAGATGGGTTTATTAACAAGACCAGTCAAGTTATTCTCAGTTAGAACCAAGTTACCCACACAGTACACCTGGTCTTAAATACCATTTAATGGCCAAGCACAAAACCACTACTGAATCAGAGATAAACACAGATTGTCCAGGTAGCTGAGCAATTGTGACCAAAGATAGAATATAAAATGGAAAGCCTGAGAGGTGTCCATAAATTAAGCCAAAAATATCTTGTTCACCCCATCGGTAGCTTGAAAAAGTATAGGTCATAAACCTTGTGAACACTGTGTTAGGGGACAGGACATGGGCCAAAGTATTAAAAAAAGCAATTCTAAAAGATTGTTTGCATTATTGTATTTAATTAATTAATCAATTAATTTTAGTGATGTAATGTGTAGTGACAGAATAAATCATACTCTGATTTTGTTGGGTTTTGGGTGGGTGCTTGATACAATGGCTCACTTCTGCACTACTGCACAAACTCTGACTACAGTGTCAGTGGCCATGTAAAGATATTTTGGCTTCACTTTTGTGTGGAAGAGGTGGAGACGCCTCATCCGTAAGGGTTCACGTTAGGTTTTATACAGTCTGTGGTTAATAATTGGGGCCCGAGCACCAAAGAGGTGTTATTAATGTTTGTGATTTTTGTCGTTTAGTGGGCTTGCCAGCTGTTAAAGTAAAATAAAATCTCTTCAAATATACCTGGAATAAACTCGTCTTGAGATTGGGATCCCTGAGACCCTTGAGAGCCATGGGAACCCTGAGAACCCTGAGAAGATTTGGACATTCTATGACGTGTTTGCCTCTTTTCCCTCAGTATGCGCTGAAAATTAGCTATACGCTCTCGGTGACTGGCATCTGTAGACTTTTCTTGATTTACTTCCTCAAGAATGTGGTTTTCCCTTATAGGACTTAACCGCATCTCATCTGTACTGAGTACTGGGCCCAGTGGACTTTCACTCTGCTTCGCTGGAGAATGATCAGGGGTTAAATCAAGGTTAGATAGTTCCCCATCTGTTGGACATTCTCCTCTGTCCTGTGATATATGTACAGAGTGATACTCAGTGGGGGTACAGGGAGAGTGGCTTGCTTCATGGGGGGATGCTTGAAGGGAGCAGGATGTGTTCTCATGAGTCTCGGTACAATCCACATAGACTGAAGCCTCACTCTCTTCCTTCGGAGTGGCAAATTGAGTGTGACTCTCCGTCATACTGACTTCTCCCTCCGTGTAATCTTTACTGCTCTGTTCTTCCTTAAGTTCATTGGCTTGTCTGACAGGGGATGGAGATGTCTCAGACCCACTATCATCTTCAAGGTTGGATCCTTCTAACTTTTTCAAAGCCCCTTTCAAAGCGGACTTGAATGTGAGTACAGCCTTGCTAAAGGTTGTGACATCAAAACCTACATTTGGGGTCTTTGCTGCACTTTGAGTATCTATTTCAGATGATATCTGGGACAAAGATTCTTCTGCTTCATCCCTGGAGATGCTGTGATCTGTCCACTCCCTGTCTAAACTGTCAGCAGACCCGAGATCAAGAGTGTCACCAGAAGATGGACAGTCATCGCATAGTGAATGTGGCTCTAGGTAGCCATCATCACAGTCCGTCAACAGCACAGTGGAACAACTCAGACTCCTGGATGGCTCACTACCCAGTTCATTTGCACAAGCATCCATTGTGTGGTAACCAGAACTTCGTGAGTATGGGCAGTTGGCAGAACAGTCACATTCCAGGTTTTCTTCCTCAGTTTGTAGTCTGGGGGGCCTCCAGTCCACCATACTGGAAGAACTTGATGGAGAGTTGTAATGCTGACCAAACAGCAATGAGAGATGCTCAGAGCTATTGTGTGAAGAATGACCCGGTGTGCTGCTTTGTGTCTCCTCTGTGGTACACCTGTCCCAAACACCTAGACAATTATCCAACTCCTCTCTACTGTTTGCACAAGAGCAGATGTCCCCCTCACTCCAGCCTCCTTCTCCACTTATACTGTGCTGCATATCAACAGAAGGCCACCTGCTATATTCTGTGTCACCAGAGATAAAGCTCGCTTCTGGACAACTGGAGCTTTGACATGATGACAACGAGCTAGTGCTTAAGAAGTCATGGCCATGATGAAGCTCCAGGTAGCAGGGGTCAGGCTTTATCGGGCCCAGCATATTCATGTCTGAACTCTGCTTTGAGTTGGCATGGTCTGGATGATGGTCAGATTGAGAAGGGACTTCAATATGCCATTGTTCGGTTGATCTGTGAGATTGTGTACATCCTGAATCTTTTCCAAAATCTTTGTGACCCAACAGAGGGCTTGTGTCTCTCCCTTGCAGCGACGTGATGGCGTTCTGTCTTCCCAGGCTTCCTCGCCTGATGCGGCCTGTTTGAGAGACAGGACTAGGATGAGGGGCAGCTGAAGCCCCAGAGTAAAGCTCACCTATTTCACTGAGCACTGCATCGACACAACATGACACTTCATCCACTGAGCCTCGCACTGATGTCAGATAATGCCTCAGGTCAGAAATTTCCTCCTGGATCTTGTTGATGCCTTTTAGCTCTTTAAGGATATGTTCTACTATGTTACTTGAGCCTTGCTCTGTGTCCTCATCCTCTATCTCCTTTTCTACTTCTTCATTCATGATCCTTTCAATAATCCTTGGAATAGTATCTTCCACAACCCCAATGCCATCTTGGCAGTCAGAACTGCTATTTTCTCCAGATGCGTTGGGCGACACTTTGGTACAGGTAGTGTCCACTGATGGCAAATCATGAATAGAGTTATCCTCTGCACCCTGCAGGCACTTCTGCAGCTTTTTGCGTAGGCTCCGCCCTACTTTTGGGCTTTGTAATTTCTTCTCCTGCAGGTCTCGCCTTTTCGGCGAGAGTAAAAGTAGCTGATTTGTTGGGTTCATCCTGTCCACTAAGGTGTCCTCTGTGGAACATCCCTGAGCAGGAGTTTTCTTGATCACTACTTCAGTGACTTTTCTTCAGGGGGGTATAAGCATTAGGAAACACCTTGAACCTCAAATGATGGAGTGCCTGGTAGACAAATAAACAAGTTATTTTTTTGTGTCAATACATTTACAAATTATCAAAATTTTAGCTTATTTTGTTGGTCGTTCTGCTGTAACATTATTTATGTATCTACCATGAAATAACAACAAAATGTAATCATTAAATTCCAGAAAATTTTTAATATGCTACTTATAAAGAAAATGCATTTTTCCAAGTTCCAAGTTATCAAATTCACATTTTAATTTCAAATGCATTGTTAATCTTTCTTTAAATTTACTGGAATTCTATTTTTATGACCAACAGACCAAACAGTTGTGAGAGAAAAACAAGAAATAATTTCAACTTCTGACCCTTGTGGTAATAAAAGTCAGCAGTTAACATATCATGGCTACAAATGTATTTGCAGATATTTGAGGCCAAATTGAGAGGCTAGACTCCTCTGTAGGGTATAGATATAGGATAGACTGTGTCTATAACAAACCTCCTCTCAGTCTGAGTAGCAACTTGCAAAACGAACACCATGCAGCTGCTTAAATCTATGTAATTAGGATGCTTAGGAGAGGCAGCTCAGTAATTAGATGACAGGTCATTTCTTTCCTCTAAAGCCATGCCATTCTTTCACACCCATGCCAGCTGCACAGCAGGACACTTTAGCTTTGACCCATCGTCCATAGTGTGCACTACTTTATCGGTGAATACTTAAAAAAATGCAACAGATATCTTTCTGATGTGATTACATAATACAGAGAAGTTTACATGTGTCAAAAATAATTTATGCACGTAAAACAATTTTGCGAAAAAGGGTAACAAGTTGAGCAATCACAGGGATTTGTCTTATTATCTCCTTCTAATTTGTCATTGTATGTATTCTGATATAATTCAGTGATGTCATCTTTGTCAACTGAACTTCACCACTTAGATAATATCAAGAATTTAGAAAATACTACAGGACTTTCCCACAGACTGCTCCCCACCCCCTCCCAATAAAAGAAAGTCCAGAATGTAAAGTGTTTTGGGAACTTCTGGACATTTTAACAAGAAAATGTAATATATAAAATTAACTGATGATATTTCTGTTGTTTATTTGGTTGATTTATCTATAATAAAAAAATGGGGCTAGAGCCTCAGCAAGTTACTACAAATGATCTGACAAAGGCTTTAACTATAGCTATAGCCTTAAAGGAGAACTACATCCATTTTTCAAATTCATCTGTTATATCACGACAGTTCACAAATATTCATTGAACTTGCCTTGGCCATAATAGTGATGAATATAAATACAATGGTGTTTACACATCACACATCCCCCTCTGCACTGGTGGTCTCCAATAAGCAATTCAGCATTGAAGGTGTGTTAGCCTAATAAGGGTTTGGTAGTCAGAAAAATTGTATTAACAAACCTATCAAAATAGAATGTTTCTATTCTGATGAGCATATCAACTAAATCAAATCAGGCTAACTGAAAATATTGTGCAATAGCTTCCCATTTAAAAATAATAATCATTCAATCATTTCTAACAAAGAAATTTATTCTTTTTTTTTTATTCAATTTTATTTGTATAGCGCCAGTTCAAAACAAAAGTTATCTCAAGGCACTTTACATTAAGAGTAGGTCTAAACCATGCCCTTTAAGAAAGGTATTTTAACAAAGAGAGACCATATAATATAATAGTCTGATCAGTTAGCTGTGCAAAATAGAGACAAGTTGAAGTATTGTCAGGGTCAGATCCCTTTTCCAGGACTGTCATACTAATAGCCAGCAGGAATCTTTATTTTCCTCTCCTTACTAAATGGTCTGTGGCCTGAAGAAAAAGACAACTTTCTATCGAAGTTTTTAAGTGAACTTCATATCAAAGAATGACTTTTGTGATGGGAAATTAAATAAACTGGCTCCTGAAGTAAACTGAAATTCTCTTGTTCCTCTAGATGTTCTATGACAGATAAGAACTTTCTATGTACATTAGCATTACAGCATATTATGCATTTCTGTCTTATATTTAATCAAAGTCTACTCAAAAGATGGTGCATAAAATATAACAAAACATTTATTAAAATGTAAGCCTTACCTTATGGGATAAAAATGACGATTAAGTACAACCTGTAGATATCATCTTTTAAGGTCCATTAATTCCGCATGTTGGGTGGCTTAGCAGTGAGTGTTTAACTGTATCTCTGTGTCAAACCAGGCAGCCAATCTTCAACAGACAAGAGATGCAGAAGCAACGATTCCCTCATTTCTGCCACTGGAATGGAGCACTTGCGCTTGTAGTCGACCACGATCTCACAGCAGTTCAGCTTCAGTTAAGTAGCCATCCCATCTCCCCTCCCACCCTCTTGCTTGGTTTCTCTCTCTCCGTCTGTCCTCTGGCAGTGTATTCAGGCACAAAGCTGATCTGAGGCAGTGAGACTCCCAGCTCTCAGACACATGCACAATTTTCTGAGTTTTCACATCTGCCAGTTACTGATATTCATATTTTTCCCCCTTTCTATTCATTAAAAGTGAAAACACCCCCAGTAAACATATTAATAACAGCTTACCTTCTTTTCAAAGATGAAGGTAATTTTTGTTCAGAAATTGCAGTTGAGTCATATCAAATACATATATTGAAAATATTGATGGAAATATGTCTCAAAGGCAGCTCTACTTCCTATTCTAAACTGTGCTGCTGCTGCCAAAGACATAGGAGTAAACTGTAACACACCACACATCTTATCCCTTTCTATTCTCTGAATATAGACATGCTTGTGAATATGATTTACAGCTTCTCATTATGCTGTTCAGTGCTAGACATATTAACAACCAATCCAATTCATTACAGTCTTTTCAGCATTTTGACTTGTGTCCTAAGTGTTTCCGTTCGTCCTGTAATAAATGGCACTTAGACAGCTTTCACCTTGCTTTTCATTCATACTCATGTCTTCAATCAGCCATCATTTACAGAACAAGCTGGTCTCAACCAGTCTATGCAAACCATTCAATATAATGGAACATATTAAGGATCTATGTTAGCTACTTCTTTACTGTTGTGCCATAAAAAATAAAAAACAGGCTTAATCAAGGGGTAGAACCACTGATTTGGCTCAAAATTCAGATGTTTTAATTATGACAGCGTTTTCACATGCAGAGTGTTAACATTCTCAAGAACTGGTATGGGAAGGCCATATATGGCATGATGGAAAACAAAATAATGTTGAGTGACTGCCAGTTTATACAAGAAACACTGGATGTATTGGTATTAATAACTGCCTGAATCACATACATTTTAAATTAGGCGGCTGCCCAGGTATGTAAGGGCAAGCAAAGCTGGGAATGATGACAAACAATGAAATCTAGGCGAGCTCCAATATGGATATTTTGGGCTTGATCCTATCACTGGAAGCAGCATCAGCCATAATCAATCACAAATAGGTTTTTTTTTTTTAAAGCCTTATTTATCATGTAGGATTATTTATTGGCTAAATTGAAATCTGCCTCTGTTGTCCGTAGTATGATAATATTGCAATTGCTGTACAGTTAAACCACATATACCTTTGTGTGGGCATAATCAGGAACAACAAACCCATGAAGGAGAGGTTTTGTGCCAAAAAAAATATTTTGTAATAATGTATTTATTTTGGAGTTCTTTTTTAAAATACAAAAGCAAAAAAGTGATAATTAGATTTTTTTTTAATTTTTTTTTTTTTTAGATTTTTTAAAATCACAATTTGATTTAATATTATGTTCTGTACACATTTTTTACTTGCTATATTAAATGTGTGAAATTATTGTTAAATATGGTATAGTCCTTGTCCTTTTTGGCAATTACAAGCACATGTCACTGGGCCTAAAGTGGCAAATATATCAAACGCTGAAGATGTAGATGACTTCCTTGAATGAACCATCCTTAAAAGCAATTTAAATTCAACAGAGAGTCAGAATACTGTAGCCCCACAATCACATTGCCACTTGAAGAGTAAAAATTTACCGATGAAGACTGAGAGAGGGATAGGAGACGTGGTTTACTTAAAAACTGTGTTGCATCATTACACCTCTATTATTGAACCATATGTCCACTTGAAAGCTGTAGAACAGAGGAGCAAGCTTACTACAAGTCTATTATAATATCATGAAAGTCCTAAATGGGTGAAACTAAATAATAAAACAAACTCATCCTTAGATTGAAAAATGTTTTTCTGCTGGGCCTTTGATGAAGCACTGAATCTTAAGTACCGGTAGATAAACTGTTGGTGCACAGGGGCTATCAAAGGTTTGTCTGTGGATTCCACAGTTCTCAAGAGTCAATGTGTAATAATGAAGGTGCAGTTTGGTTGCAAAACTAAATTATTGCAGTTATAATATTATTAAAATGTGAGTGTGTCATATTAAAGAGGTTAAACTCAACCACTTTCAAAGAAAATGTGTGTATACTATACATCTGTATATGCAAATGTGTAATTTTTGTATAGTGGTACATTAGGAAAGAAGAGAGTAAGAAAGTCAGACTTCAGAGGTGATTACAGAACAGATTTTCGGGGGACTTAAAGAAAACACTGCCTACCTCCCGGAGCTGAACCCTGACTTTATTGATGGCCTTCAACCAACGAACTCTAGATGGGGAAAAGGGTAATGGTGGCCCATCATCATGGAACCTGGGTAACATGGATTTAAGAGTAGAATAGCAGGACGAAACATAAAAGACATATCATTCATCTTCAACATGTTACACACAAACTGTTTAGAAAGCAAAAATCCTACCTTAGGAGTTTAGAAGACCCTCTCGCCGATGGCGTGTCAATTTTTACACCCCGTCCTACTTCAGGGGACATCCTATGTCTCTCCTTCTCAGCGACAGTCGAGTGTCCATTGGTGGGATGATGTCCATTGGTTCGTGACTGCCCATTGGTGGAGGGGTGAAAGCTAGTGCTGTGGTAGGAGTGGAAGGACTCCTCGAGTTCTGACCCTCCAGTACTCTCCTGGCCAGTCTCACTAAGCTGGGAACTGGTCTGACTCAGGTTTCCTGATGACCCAAAGCGACTACTTTCCACTGGACTACAATAGTGACAGAAGAGTGAGGAAAAATATTCAATGTCAGAACAATTATTGAGATCAGAAATGACTAAAATTGCTACTATGCATTATTGCTGCGGATTATATAGCCTATTTTCTCTAGCCAACATTAGATAGGAGGGGATTGTTACATAAATCAAATTCTCATTCATTTAAAATTATCTTCAGTGCTTTTAATACTTATATTATCAAGACAACAGTTTTGGGCTGTAATAAACCCCTCCTATCTACTAAGAATTATATGTACAAATATTGAACTAGTTAGTAAATGTCTACTCTCATAAATAACCTCTCTAAATGGTCAATTGATATAGTATAGACATAGCACATCATTCCCTAAAAAGATACCCAACCTTGCATGGAGGCTGTTGCATGTTGGAAAATAATGAAAATGTGCATTATACACTGAATAAACTTAAATAATATTTACTATACTTTTTCTACATTATTGTTACATTTTAAAATAGAAATAGCACACATAAGAGTATGCACTTTTTTGTGGCGAGAGGTATAAAATCTAGTTCCTTTCAGCAGTCCACAGGACAATACACATAAATGGTGGTTGATGGTAAGTAAACTTATGGAGATGCACTGCTGAAATTGTTTTTCAAATTTTGATTTGTTAGTGAGTAAACATAACTGTAAAGTGTTATCCACTGTACAAAATAAAACACAACATAAATCAGAATTCCATGCAAAACAAAAGTTACACTATTTATATTTAGCATAGGCTATAATTCTTATATTTGATTCAATACAAATCACAATTCTTATCAAACTGTTGAGAGGAAGCTTATTTTAAATATATTTTTAGGGAAAGAATGATGAGGACTATAGTTAAAATAAACATAATTTAAGTGTACAAGTCAGACCACAAATCAGTATAGGGGGGACCACAAGAAATTTTCTGTCTCTAATAAAATAAAAAATCATTAAGTCTTCCAAATTTGCCCATGTTCTCATCTGTAAATTTTGTTTTGGAATTCAGATTTGAAATGACATGAAAATGATTTAGATGCTACACACAAGATACCTTTATGAAAGAGTACACACACAGAGTGTACACACACCTACACATACACGCACACACAATACATAAACTCTGCACTATAAATTAAACTAGCAAGGATGGATTGCAGAGCTGAACAGGGAATACACTTTTTCCAAAATCTCAATGCATCATAAATGGTAAGGGGAAGTGCCATTTATTATGCTTCTACTAGCCTTTTTGCATTCAATAGATCCTTCTCGGACTGGATGTCAGGCTGCACTCCAGAGGTAGGACCTGCAGAGGGGTATGTCTCTACAAGCCCTTCCTTGTCCTTTGGGGTCAGGGATGCTGAAGGATCTACTTCAGGAGTGGAGATGCATATCTGGGGGGTGGCTACACCACCTGAGGAACCTACCGATTCCGTTTTTTGGGCGTCAGATGTTGCAACCTTTTGAATAGTACTTGTTTGATCACTTGTTGGCTTAGCTGTGGGTTGAGTTGTGAGTTGGGCTACAACTGGAGCAGCCTGTGGTTTGGGTGGCTCTGCCTGCCAAGGAAAACTGATTTTTGTCCCAAATAATGAAGTGGTTGGGGGCTCTTGTTTTCCAGCACCCGGTTTTTCCTCTTGAAATAGACCTCCAGAAAAGGTTTTTAATCCTGAAAACAGACCACCCACTCCTTCAGTTTGAGGCATTGATGGAGCACCAGAAGACATTGCTGGTGAAAATAGGGAGCCAAGAGATTTTCCTGCATCACTTTGTGGTGATATAAAACCAAACAGCGACTTAGTTTGAGGTGTTTCTGCATTGTTTGGCAACTGGTTGACTGGAGGAGCTAAATTAGTATTTGCTTCTTGAGTCAAATCAGGTGGGACTGATTTGTCACTGTCTTTACTCTCAGGATCTCCTTTAATGACAAGTGGTTTCTCATGTATAATCTCTCCTTCAACTACTGGCCTTTCTTTTTCAGTATTTTCTACCTGATGGATGATGTCACATGACGGGCCTAATGAGGCACCTGTGGCAGCAGATGTTTCTGAACAAGCTGACTCAGACTCCACAGCATTATTGATTTTGAGATTGCCAGCTTTTTCCTGATCATTTTGTAGGGCTGAGTCCAT
>JAOWBC010000711.1:16176274-16186711 GCA_028566105.1 Hypoplectrus providencianus
CTGAAACACATTAGATCGTTCTTTTTTATTTTTTAACTCTATGGTGTATTATATTCTTTATTCTATTACACTCTAATAATGTATTATGCCCACATATTTTGTGATATTCCAGTATTTAATTTAACCTGTACTGTAACATTATCAATAACGTGTTTTGTTCAATAACTACGTTGTGCACAATAGAGCACTGAATAGCAGCCCTCTCGAGAAAAAAATACCCCTATAAACGACATAACAATTACTACTGTATATATGTTCTCTGGTCCTACGTCATCCTCACCATTTGATGTCAAAATTATGAAGCTGAAACTTCAAATAAGCCTTTTTTAACAGGCATGATATAAACCAAGAGATCCTAGCCAATAGTAAATTAAATGTGTTAATCTGAGTATGGTTAACCAGAGTAAAGACAAAGCCAACAGCACCACCCTGTGTATTCAGTGAGTCATTACTCGTGTCCGGAATTATTTAGTAAATTATTAAATACAAAGACTAGATTCAAGTCAGAAGCTGAAATAAAATTTGTTATTTCAGAGAATTTTTTGGAAAATCCTAATAAGTAATATATGCAGTATGCTTTCTTTTCATGTCTCCATTACACATTTGTGCTCTTTCCCCTTTAATGAAATATAAAGTTCTTCAACTGTCTGAATAAACCTTCCATATTCTGTGAGTGCTGATATTACTTTAATGTGCTCCTTACTGGTCATGTCGTATTTCTATGACAGTTTCAGAGGTGCAGCATTGCTTTTAATTTTCTCAAGGGAATGTTTGCAGATGGTGTCAGAAGCCTGTCATAAAGACCTGTATATACATACAAATGAGTAACCAAATGTTTTTGTTTAATTTATTAAACGACTGAAAAGAAAATATGATATAATTACTAGACCAAAGTAACCACATTCGTATGGCTGAATAACCACATGGAAATTAAACATAACACTAAAACAGGGTCAAATTACCAGTTTTCTGGGTGTGATGGATTACCGAGTGTTTAGTGTTTTGTCATTAGACTTGCGAATGTCCAAAATTGATCCAGTTCTGGTCATTTGACCCATATTGGATCGAAAATGACGCAGTATTGTCGCCACCCAAGCCAAAACACTATATGCATTTGTTTGTTTGTTTGTGTTTTCATGGGATGAGATGGGAATTTTGTATCAATTGTATTAGATATTTTCACACCACAAATGTGTACTGCGTAAAGTACAAAAACAATCTAGCAATGAAGACAAATTATTATTTTTATTTATAGTTGTAATTATCGTTGCCGTGCTAGCGGAACCATATCCTTTCGGTTCTCGCAGCCCGCACTGACGGGAGTTTTTCACCGTTGCACCACTGATGTAACTTTCATTTCCTGATCAGTAAGGGTCATACACATGAGTGTAGAGTTTGACTAGATTCCAGTTTACGAAACTGAACCTTCTTAACACAGTCATTGAACTGAATTTAAACGATGTTACGGACGCTGTGTAGGACCGGCGGGGCCCTTCTGCAGGTAAAATAAAGCTTTATTATCATATCCGGTTTGTTAGCTCGCGCTGAGTTCTTCCCCAGCCGATGGTTTAGTAGGTGTCATTCAGCGTGCATCAGAGTGTTAATAATCCACGAAATGTCATTCTTCTTCCTGATTCAACTACTACTGAGTCCGGATAAAGTTAATAAGAGAGGCACCTTTTGAGCGACTCTGACTGACTTGCTAACCATTCTTTCTTTGTAGAAATTACTGGAATGAGACATGACACACGATGACACTTTTTTACTATCTCATAACATATATTGTATATACACAGACACTGCATTTTTTCCCCCAAAGAAATGAATACATAAAGTAATTCACACAAACCTTAAATAAGTGGTAAAAAAATATATATATATAATAAAATAACAGTATAATATAAAATCAACATTCAGTATGCCCTTTTTAATTGCTGGTTAATGTAGTGTTTTTTTGTGTGTGTCATTTATCTGTTTCCATTATAACTTAAAACTGTACAATTAAGCGGTAATCATCACCTCTTTCCAATCTATCCCATCTTTTTTCCAGTTGTTTATTTTCTAAAATTACCAAGCTAGACATGTTCACATCCAAATTGAAGGAGGTTGAATATTTGTTGAGGGAAAAAATGTGTGAAAATCACCTTCTGAAGTATGTATTATGATGCTGCAGAGATGTTCTGGTTCAACTGTGAGAAGCTTTGAGCTATTGGAAACTGTTTTGGATGTATTTTGCACAGCTCTGTCAATATCAGTCAACCAATATCAGATTGTTAGTTGCAATCAAGCCAACAATAAGTAATTTTAAAGTAAGTTAAGTTTTTTTTTTACTCTGAATATCTGTGTGATTTATTTTCTTGACCATGTGTCTGTGCAGCAAACCCAGCGAGCCGCTCCGAGGTTGTGGGTTACACCGGCACAGCAGCGATGGGCATCCAGCCTGCCCATGAACACTGTGGTCCTGTTTGTGCCCCAGCAGGAAGCCTGGGTGGTGGAGAGGATGGGTCGCTTCCACCGGATCCTGGAACCGGTACTGTTTTCCTAATCAATTAATGCTGAATACAAATGTGAGAAACAAGAACAGAAATCTCAACAACTCTTATTTTTCTTCTCTCTTTTAGGGTTTAAACTTCCTCATACCCTTACTTGACCGAATTCGTTACGTGCAGAGTCTCAAAGAGATTGTCATTGATGTCCCGGAGCAGTCTGCAGTTTCTCTAGGTGAGAGATTGATAAACTGTCAAATTCCTCATCTGACATGATTTAACAGACATAAAGTGTATTTAAAATAAGTGCATCCTGTTTTTACAGATAATGTGACACTGCAGATTGATGGAGTGCTCTACCTAAGGATCCTGGACCCTTTCAAGGTAGGCTGTTAGGCTGCAACGGATTGAATAATCATCTTCACCCTTGTGTTGTTAAAGCGATTTTAAATTAAATTTATTGACCGATTGTGTTGTCAGGCCAGTTACGGTGTTGAGGATCCAGAATATGCCGTCACACAGTTGGCACAGACCACCATGCGTTCAGAGCTGGGCAAACTCACACTGGATAAAGTGTTCAGGGTAATGACAAACTGTCACACAGTGTTATGTAGGCTCTTAAGGGAAGGATTCATAAGGTTTTTAATGTTTCAATTTTATTTTTGTTGTTTTTTGAAGGAAAGGGAGTCCCTTAATTCCAACATTGTCCACTCTATCAACCAAGCTTCAGATGATTGGGGGATACGTTGCCTCCGTTATGAAATCAAAGACATACATGTTCCACCTCGCGTGAAAGAATCCATGCAGATGCAGGTGAGGCAAAAGAGAAAGTCACCTCGTCCCTTTAAATAATGCTTACACAGCTTTTATGGACTGTAAGTTAATTACTGATTATGTAAGTATGTAATTTTTATTTTTATTTTAAATGCAGCTTTCCAGGTCCAGCTGAGTGTATTTTTGTTCACATGGCCTGAGAGGAGTTTTTGCTTTGTAGTGAAACTGTAAAATTCTGTATCTTACTGGTGAGAATTTAAGCATGCAAGAGCAATTCAAATTATTGCAGATTCACCTCACATTTTTATTTCCCTTTGTGTAGGTGGAGGCCGAGAGGAAGAAGAGAGCCACAGTGCTGGAGTCTGAAGGGACGAGGGAGGCGGCCATTAATGTCGCTGAGGGTCGTAAACAGGCTCAGATTCTGGCTTCAGAGGGTCAGAAAGCAGAGCAGATCAATAAAGCATCTGGTGGGTACGCCCCTGGCTGGGCATTAGAAATAATACAAGTTTCTGCACGGGGTTCCCTTTCCAGACCTGGGGGTTGTTGCTTCTGGTTTTATATCACTAACAGATTCCTATTTCCTGCAGGTGAGGCCCAAGCAGTCTTGGCCAAAGCAGAGGCCAAAGCGAAGGCAATCCGTATGCTGTCAGATGCTCTTACCGAGCAGGTGAAGAGGAGTTTTTGTATTCGAATGAGAAGTCAATGGTCTCAGTCTTTATTAATGAAAGTTAATTTTGATTATGTTAACTTTGCATTGCACAGAATGGAAATGCAGCAGCCTCGCTAAGTGTGGCTGAGCAGTACGTGTCTGCGTTCTCCAACCTCGCCAAAGAGTCCAACACCATCCTTCTGCCCTCTAACTCTGGTGACATTAGTGGGATGGTCACTCAGGTATGTACACATGCATCATTATTTGTATTTTTGTAGCTTGTTGTCTTGCTAAAAATGACGAATGGCTCTCAACCTGTCTTCCTGCACTCAGGCTATGACCATTTACAGCACGCTGGCAAAGACAAGTAAAAAAGCACCAGAAGAAGTGGTCATTGAGGAGAAGAGCGAAGAGGAACTGAACCAGTCATCTCAATAGCAGAGGACAAGAATGTGAATGAACTCAAAGCAGTACGATGACACAGAACCACAAGGAGCAGTTTTTGTTTCATTTATCTGGGCTCCAAGGCATAGCTGTGTCAAACACCTCCCACTGACAGGACAGAAGGAACTGCCAACTTTATAAACCTCCGGGATGTTTTGCCTTGGGGTCTCAGGAATACATCTTTTGTAAGAGGGTTTATAATCTTCACTGTTTATGCTTTATGTTGAGTAATGAATACCAGTGACTCTGGCAGTCTGACGAAATAGATTAGATCTATCAGCCTACGATCAGTGGATGCAAAAATGAGCCCTGGGTGTTATGGAGTGTATGATTTATTACCATACATTCATCATTCATGGGCAATTTCTTCTTTGCATCACGTCTGTTGCATGTGGATTGTATTGTGATTGTATAAACACTAATACAATTGGAAGTAAACATTTTCAACTTCACTGCTCTTTTTCAAAATTTTACTTTCACATAAAGTTTCTTTCTACATTTGCAACTTGTTTATAGCCCTGTCTCATAACTTTTCAGGTTCTGTGGCTTCATTGGTGTTATGTGTCAACTCATCAGCCACCTGCTTTGATACTGCTTGTTTACAGACATCAGTTCCCTAACTGTCTTCAGCACCACTGGGACCAGAAGTTGCACGTTGCTTCATGTCAGATGCCTCAAAATGTTGGAAAGTTCTCGAAGTGTAACTACGTCATAGTTTGCCCCATATTAAATTTAAATCTAGTACACTGAAATAATTCAGCGACAATCGCTTATTGATAAGTAGTTGGAATAAAAAGTCGGTCCTTAGAAAAAATGTCCCTGTACTCTTCCTATGTGTATTCACCTCTTATGTCTTATGGAATATATTTATTAAATTGTATGGGTTTCTGCAAAAACAAGCAAGTTTGTCATTGCATCGGCATAACTGATGCTTACAGGTTTATGGAAAATCATGTAAAAAAAAAAAAAAAAAGCTGGCATATGCAAGTCATTGGAGGCTAAAAAAAAGTGAAGAAACTTCTGGATGTTTATTTTCCAATGGAGCGGAATGTTGTGAAGCACTTGTTTAAAAAAAAAAATAAGAAGATGGTGAAGGAAAACTGGACCTCTCAGATGTAATGTTTGGAGGAACTTGATTGCTAATTGAAAGAGAAAAAACTCAATATGATTTTTAAATAGATGTTAAAGTAGACCCTCATGTTTTGGGTCATTCTTTTGGTTCAACAATGTTAAATAAAATAAACAATACATTGGTTATGACTGTGTGTGTCAATAAATGGATTTAAAAAAAAAAAAAAAAAACTATGATTTAAAATCAGTATTAGTATTGTACAAAGGTGCAATCTTAAAGGGTTCAAACATGTCCAACATGTATTTAAAAGGCGTTGTAAAAACTGCTCTGCATTGTTGACAGCCTTTTAAAGAAAATAGAGCATACTGCACCGTAACATGGATGGGAAAGAATATCATAGCCTTGGATGACAACCCGAGGCTATGTTGTTGTTCTAGTAACACACTACCTCTTTTACTGTTTACTAATCATTAACTGACTTAACATCTTTGGTTCCTCCCTCGTGTACTCGATACTATCTTGGGCATTTGAGCCCTCTGCTCTGTCTCACTGACCCTAACACATGAACAGCTTGAGACGTATATATTTTATGGCATCGTGTCTATTGTTTAATTCCGTTTTTAAAAAAAGTGTAGTAACATAACTATATTATTACGATACACTTTCGATTAGACTTGGCAAAATGTCATTCATTAATAAAAGAGATGTTAAAACATTTCTACATCAAGACTGCGAGGAAAGCAAGTTATTATTTTTTGTTGACTTTTGCCCGAGTTTCATATAAATACTGCATTTTGTTGTTGAAATGTGCCAAATCTTACTATACAACGTTTGAGCGCAAGGTGTGCCTGAGAGTCAAGACTTAGGGAACCAAATTTAAATGTCAAAATAACGTTGTTACATGGAAAACCGTCCGCCCCATACTTCCGCCGGGTTGCATGCACGCTGAAGTTCCTAGCTGTCACCACCAGCCATCTAATCTCGTTGTAACGGAGTCCAAATGAAGGTGAGGGTGGTGTCGCGGCGTTCTCTGTTTACCTGAGACACCTTGCCCCTGTGTTTTTAGCACACACATTCACGTGCGCCCTCCGGCCGAGAGAGGACGAAAACCCGACTGCTACAAGGTCAGTGACAACAGCGAGACAAGCTAGCAGAGGCTAAATGCGTTAACTTACTAACCGTATTCACCTCTTAATGTTAGCTTGTTACCTGTCGCGTCTCAACACTGTGTGCTGTGTACTTTGGTATAAGTGGAACTTTCTGTTATTTACATGTAAGTAGCATTAGCATCTTGTGCAGCAGGTGTTGCTTGTAGACAGCCGTTTCTTTGCTGACTTTTAAAAAATCTTGTCTGAAACATGTGTGCCTGATTTACCTGTGCTGCTGTCATCTCCGTGCAGAATGAAGAAGCTCCCGGTTCTGTCCTTGCTTCTGTGGATGTGTGCGGTCTACTTTGTGGGTATCTACCTGTTCGTCGGCGGATTCCTGCTGGTTAGACTGGAGGTGAACAGGACCAGCACCTGCGGAGACGTGCTGCAGCCTGGAGAGGAGCCGGTGGACTTCTGCCGCGTCCAGCCGCGTTTCCGCAGGGCTGTCCTCCTCATCATAGACGCCCTAAAGATCGACTTTGCGTGGTTTGACCGCAACAACACAGCACCTAAACCTTATGAGAACAAGCTCCCTGTACTGGAGGAGACAGTTTCATCCAGGCCTTCCCACAGCCGCCTGTACCCCTTCCGTGCTGACCCTCCTACAACAACCATGCAGAGAATCAAGGGCTTCACCACTGGCTCCTTGCCGACCTTTGTGGATGTGGGTAATAACTTTGCATCCAGTGCCATCTTGGAGGACAACCTCATCCACCAGTTTGGTCAAGTGGGTGAGTAATTACCCAGCTGTATTTATAATGTGCAGGTTACCACAATATTTATGTTATCTGCATAAGCAGAGTTTAAAGGAAATCAACCATCAGTCTTATACAGCCTGCTGCACAGCTTTCTAGCTGCTCTGATCACAATACACTGCCTAAAGGTTAAACCTACTGTGAGACCTACCAATCTATATGGACTGCAGTGTTTCCCATACATATACCATTGTGTGGCGCTGCGCCACAGATTGAAAACCAAGCGCCACAAATTGGCTGGAGCACCCCGACTGTCATCCACCTGCATTAACTCCCAATTAAGTCACATATCGATCACAAACCCCTCCTCTTCATCCTTCATCCCAAATCCCCAGCATACCTCATTGATATCCTTCACCCTTATACCCCTTTCTAGAAGGTGCAGTCCTCTGATGCAGATCTGCTCTCCACCCTCAACACCAAATTGCAAACTTTTGGAGCTTGTACCTTAAATGTCGCCACCCCACATCCTCTGGAACTATGCCTGGGCCAAAAACCCATAATTTTACATCTTCAACATTTAAAAAAAAAATAGAAGCATCACAATATGGATGATTTGGCCAGAATCTTATATTGTGGTATATATGATTTAATATCACTGGAATGGTGCAGATCAACATTCTGTAAAATCACTTAGGAAATGGTTTAAAATACTATTAGAAACAAGCCTCAAAATATAAGCTTTTAGGTTCCTGAGTCCACAAAGTCCTTCTAAAAATCTGATGAGTTGAGCACAGTTTCAAATAAATCACAGGTAAAATAAGATACTGAACACTGATAGCCCACTGTTTTGCAAAATAACTATCTAGAGAGTTATAAGGCCATAGTTTTCAGGACGAATGAGGACAGGCACTGACTCATAATGTAAATTAAAAGCATCTTCTATTGTTTTTAACTTTTAAATGTTTGTATCCCCCCTCAGGCAAACGTGTGGTGTTCATGGGTGATGACACTTGGGAGAATCTTTTCCCGAAGAAGTTCCACCGCTCTCTGCCTTTCCCTTCTTTCAACGTGAAGGATCTTCACACAGTGGACAACGGGATCCTCCAGCACCTCTACACAACTAGTACGTTTTTCCATCTGTCTGTACTTCTGCGCTGCTCTCGTATTGTGGTCACGCTTCACATATTTCCGTCTGTCACTTGCTGTTGGTTTTGACAGTGGTGGGGGATGACTGGGATGTCCTGGTTGCTCATTTCCTTGGAGTGGATCACTGCGGTCACAGGTTCGGCCCTGACCACCCAGCTATGGCTGACAAGCTCACGCAGATGGATGGAGTCATCAGGTCAGACAACAGCACAGCTGCCAAAAGCTTGTTTTACAGCATTCCTCAGCTGCTATCATAATGCACCTATAGTACTGTATGTCATATCACTTAGCGACACTGTTATGGAAGATCCTGACCCAGGTAGTTATATGACAGCATTTAATTAATGATTTAACACTTCCTGATTGCAGGAAATGTAATGAATCTGTTCTTGAAACCTCTCTGACCATGTGGATGTGTTTCCCTCTAGGTCTGTCATTGACCGCCTGCAGAATGACACCCTGTTGGTGGTGATGGGAGATCACGGGATGACAGATACCGGAGATCATGGCGGGGAAAGTCAGAAGGAGACCGACGCGGCTATCTTCCTCTACAGCCCTTCTCCTTTGTTTCCTGGACCACCGACACAGGTACAGTAGCCAACGTCTTCACAGTTGATTTTTAAAGATGACGACTGATATAATATCGGAATGAGGTTAATTCCTAGCCAGTTGATGCATTTTTAAAGAATGGTTTGGATATACCCTATGTATTTGGAATAAGTAACGAATTTTGACTACAGTTTTGCAAAAGTCCCACTTTATTGCCATAAGGAGCTCTTCTGGCTTCTCCCTGTCAGACATTCGTAGTGATTCTGTAACAGTCTAATAGTGGCATACATTCACATTGCACTGGAGTGAAGTGGGAGGAGACTAGGAAAGTGCAAATAGAGTGCACAGCTAGCACAATATGCAGTATGTATATGCTGCAGCAGTGTGTGTACAGTAAGCGATGTCCGTCTCTTTACAACATTCGGCGGACACTTAGTGGCAAAAATTCAAAACAATGATGGCAGAACTGCCTGTCCTGCTGTTTCTCCCTGTGAATATTCTACATTCTCAAAAAATTTTGATCTGCATTTAGCTGAACAAGATTGGATTCCTGTTAGACTTAAGTCAGAGGTGTGCTTGTGTTAATGTATCACATATTTTACGTCTTGACAGCTCCACTGGTTCACATGAGCCTACCTCGAACAATCTCACCAAAATTACACCTCACTCAGTCCTCCCATCACACCTGTGACACTTTCAGAGCTGAAACGTTAGAGGCGTAAAAATTGTAGCTTGAAACGGCAGTCTGAAAGGGTGGGATTGTATTACCTACAGGTGATACAGGTGATATAGGTGGTCTGTATGCCCCCAGTGTGGAGAAGCAGGCAGACAAAGCAAAAGCAAGCTGTGGTGTTTTAAATTGTTAGTTCTGCTTCAGTGAAGTCCCAAAGTAACACAAAAAACAAACCAATCGAGGCAGTGGCTGACCAGCTTCTCCAGTGTTCCACAGAGTAAATTGACAGTTTTCAATGGAGTTTGTTAGCTTTAAATGGCATATAGACACATGCTACCCTCTATCCTCAGGAGGACATTACTTAGCTGTGACACTGATACTCCTGCCTGCATGCCTAACCACCGTAATGTCTTATATTTCATCAACAAATATCCATTTAAATCATGATTATCTCACCAAATCAGCGGAGTGTTTTCTGTATTATGAATATGGACCTTCAAACCACTCTGTGCATGATCATTTCTGTTCATGGTTGGCTGTGCAGTTCCCCAAATCTACTAAATTGATGCTGGCAGGTGGTCTCTGCCTTTTCGGGAATAAATCTGATCTATTCCTAGAAAACTCAGCTTCAGCTGATCATTTCTAATACTGCAGTTTAATTGGAGCAATTGATATTAGATTGTAGAAAATCATTACACAGAAAATACCACTACTACATGGAAAGAGGAGAGGATACTCGGGACTCATCCAGTCACACTTAATTAATTAGAAATGAGACAGAGTGACATAATATTTTGT
>JAOWBC010000711.1:16213759-16225594 GCA_028566105.1 Hypoplectrus providencianus
CCGGCTGAGATAGGCACAGCCTCCCCGTGACCCGGGATTACCTGGATAAAGCGGTTCGGAAAATGGATGGATGGATGAAGTTCCTCTATCTTTCTGTGCACTTGCTGTAACACTGAAAATTTGGGGGACTAATGAAGGAAATCTTGTCTTATCTTTCAGAAAATTCAAAAGTAGTTTCTTGTTATCATGATGAAACATAAGCTGTGTGATTTTATTTCTTGGTTTATTTCATATTAACCACATGGAGGGTTTTAAGGTTTTCCTACTGAAAAACTAGCTGGCAATAAGGGTATCATTTGGATCAGTGGAATTTGGCTTAATGTTCATCTTCACTGCAGATGCGCACGCTATAAACAACTGGAGTTGCTTGTAAAAAGTTAAGGCAAACAGGCAAGCAACCTCCTGTTTACACGCCAAAAGGGTAGTCTCAGAAAACAGCCCACACATAAAGAAGAAGATTGCTCTCTCAAATCTGATTCTGCTCTCAGGAAACCATGTGTATTTGTTCTCAGCCCTTCTCAAATCTTGTGTCGTCAATACACTTCCACATAGGCAGAGCAGATGTTAGCATCACATGCCCTGGGGGGGGGGGGACTACAATCATAATAAAGTCAATGCATTGAGGAATGAGGCCAGCGTACCCGAGAGCGGTCTATCACATTCCTATTATTACTGCCGCTGTAAGCAGCCAGCGGACAAAACCGACAGATTTGAGAGCAAAACAACATGGCCGAGTCTCTCTCACCTCAGCCACTTATTTCCAGTTGGAGAGAAGATCGATACAGTTAGTGAGATTTACTACGGCGAGGAGAAGAGGGATCGTTTACACAGAGAGCAGGACAGTGTTTTAGTGTTTCTTTTTCTTTCAGCCCGCCTTGTTTCTTTCTCTGGTGTTCAAAGCTTCTCTAAAGCTTCTGAGCCAAAACAAGCTTTTAATCCTTCATATCATCTTGTGATGACAATTATGAGTGCTTCTATTGTATTTTTGGTATTGATATTTTTAGCAATAACTTTTATCATATTAGAAGTGTACATTTTGGGACTAAAAAAGGGAATATTCAGTGAATTCAGGAGAGTCTACCTGGCAGAGCTAAAAGAAGGGGTAGATAGTTAAATGAACTAAATTAATTGACATAGATTGCATTCTCACAAAAAAGACTAAGTAATTAGACTTACTTAATACTGACCAGTGTAGAGTTTAGTCTTTTCATGCAAATATTAGCTAGCTTAATACATTTTGTCACATTTGCCATAGTCAGATTTAGTTAGCAAGACTGAAAAATACTTTTGTGTGTGTATGCAAAATTTCACTTTTGCATTGTGAATAATTGCTATTAAAAAAAAACAGCATAAAAACAGAAAACAAAAGTGGGCTTAAGAGGTGGTGCAGTTGCATAAAAAGTCTATGAAAAAATGCTTTCCTGTTATTATCTTTCCCCTTATTTGTTTGTTGTTAACACCCATTATGTAGAACCCACTCAGATTATTATTTATATATTCCCTATGTATTGTTGGTAATATTTTTTATTCCTTGATGTAGGCAGCACTTTACTGTTGTTAGGCTTCTTCTAACTACTTCATAAAATTTTATGTGGTTTGATTCATAGAAATGTTTCATCATTTTATAGTGAATGCAACTTAAGCTGTCAGCTAAATGTACAATATACATGAATGGAAAGGAAAGTAAAAGTCCAGTACTGGAGTAAATGTACTTGCTTTCATTCCACCGTTGCTTATTTACTATTAGGAATATAATCCTGATAAATACATAAAGGCAGTGTCATGGCATGAAGAGTTTGTTTAAGTGGTTCCTCTATGTGGGCTTGTGAAACAGTGGTTTGAAATTTTATTGTTAACTGTGTCCTGACCACGTCCGGGGGCGGTTCCGGCGGTCAGAACGGTCTCTCGTCTCGGTATATCTTGAGTGCATTTACACCTTTTGGTTAAGTGCTTTCTGGTTACAACACAGTCAACCAAGTTGCATGCAATTACCAGGTAAATGGGATCACAGAGTGCACTGTAACACCCATCAACTAATGGTTTGAGACAGGAATACTTTTGATGCATTCAGCATCAGGTACTTAAAATATTACAGTGAGTTGCTCCACTGAGAAAAAAAGCTGCACTTAAATTTTAAACTTGTATGTGAGGCATTTAAAGATAATAGACTCTAAACTTGGATATGATAATGAAGGCAGGGCCTCATCTATTCATGCGTCTCAACTTCCAATTGCATCAATAACCCTGAAGTTCTAACATATGTAGGCCGGCTCTTCTTTTATGGTTTACAGCCAGGACAAATGTCTGCTACTGACGCCATCTACAAGATTTAAAACAATTGGATTATATCTAAAAGCTGTCCGTGCATGAACCACTGGGAGGTGTAATGTGATCCTCACTGGAGTGGAAACCCTAGAAGACAAGTTGAACGTGTCAGGTTATCGTACACAGAAGAATTGATTCCCTATCCCCACTGACTGATGGCCTTGGGCTTTTGTTGTGAAAATCCTGGCTCTGTGAATGAGCAAGGACAAGGACTCCCACCAAGACGTCTGTGTATCTGCTTGTTTGGATGCTTTCTGTGCTTCAGACTCGCATTGGGAAATGTGTCTACTGAGGACTTGTGCTCACTTTTGCGCCAGTCAGAGAGCCAGAGAGCTGAGTATGTTATAACGGTAATACTTCACTGACTAATAGCGCTGAGTAAGCTTTAAAAACAAGCAACGCTTTGTGTCACCTTTCATTACAGAACTTGTCCAGCGGCGGTGACAACCTGTCCTTGCTGGTTATTACACGTACACGGTGTATATTCCTACATAAACTTGTGTTAAATGAAATCACCACAAGCTTATTGATACACAGCAAACCTTTGTAGTATTTTTTACCCTTTTTTCATACAGGCTGCTCTGCCTCACTGCTGAAGGTCTTTGTGGCTGTATGATGTTTTTTATGACTCAGGGCTGAAAAGCATTTAAACCAAGTCCCACTGATGGCATTAATAGCCCTGCAGTTTACAGTCTACACCCCAGAACCACCAGGTAGCTTGGGCTCTTTCCTGGGCCTCTTTCTCTTTCTTCAAGTGGATAAAATATGTTGGGGTTTTTTTTTGACAGTCCCTGTCTGCATTCTGGTTCCAAAACTGGGAGTTTGCACACATCATCTACTGTAGGTAATACATGAATATGTATGTCATTCAACCCCACTTTAGAAAGTCAGAGCTATTGCTATGTATGTATATTTCTATTAACAGGTAATTATTCCTTCCTTAAATGGAAGCTGTAATTGAACATCGATATTATGGTGGGTTTTAAATTGAATTCGTTAATTCATTGTTCTTAATGGCTTATCTGAACTTGTGGGGAGCTGGAGCCCATCCCAGCTGACCACCACCAGCTGGTCACCAGGGCAGACACAGAGACAGACAACCATTCACTCTCATTCACATCTCCAGGCAATTAAGAGTCACAAATAAATCCAAGCTGCATGTCTCAAATTGATGGTTAACATAATTGAGTATTTAGCAGCTAATGAGCTGGTTAAGATTTAATTCAGAGACGAAAATAAGAGAGAAAATATTGTGCTTACATTTGTAAGACTGTCTGTAACCAGCCAAGTCACTGGTGAGTCACTGGTGTTTGAAGTCATGCCGCAAGTTCTTTTTTGATTCTCTCAAGTCGGGTCTAAATAATCAACATTTTTAAACTAGCCTGACTCAAGTCTACACTCCTGCCTCCACAAACTGTGTGTGCTGCTAGAAATGAAGTGTTGGAACCCGTTTGTTTCAGAATGCATCACAGCGTACCCAAAGCCATCAGTCAGAAGCAGTGAGAAGTGAATGACAGCAAAAACCATCACTGCTGTGAACAAAAGTTGTCAGATGATTCCTATATTCAGTTGTAACCCTAAATTTCATTGCATTTTGTGAGACGAGCTGTCCCTTTCTCTCTCAGACTGATGACATACTTGGAACTCAATTTTCCATTTGTACTATTTTGAAATGAATAACAGAAAAAAACGTACAACTGCTTTTTTTTTTTTTTTTTTTTTTCATTTCTCTGTATCCATATACACACAAACATCTGAAGAGGGACACAAAAACTGACAAAATAAAAGGATGCCAAAAACTATAACTGTCTAACTTTTTGAAGCCATTGAGAGTTTTATTGAAGTAGCTGTCGGTCTAGCTTGCCTCCACAATCCATTTTGCAGCGTAGAGCTGGTGGGCACAGAAGATGACAGATTACGTGGAGTAGCAATAAAGCAGCTTCAATAAAGCATCAAATGAAACTTTCAGGATGAAGCAGAGGAAGATGAACAGTACTGTGCTGCTGTATGAACTCTTACCTCAGATGACCAAGATATCGCAAAATCAAAATGCTACAGGTAGAAAGATAGACTTGTCTTTGGCTGCTGGCGGTTCACAGCTGTGAACAATTTACAGCTCCACAGACAAACAGTTTTCTATAAAAAGCTTAGAACGGAAGACACTCCAAGTTATTCATCAATCAAATGTCGGGAATTTCTTCATATCACTGTGAGACGTTTCTTTACGAATTATGCCGTCAGCATCAGTCTCTCAGCTTTATTCAGATTCATGTGCATGAGTAAAATTCTTACAGTATAAAAGCCTTTCAGTAAAATGGAAACTGTCCTCCCCTTGAAAAATGAGCAGCTTATTATGACCCACATTTAGGTTTGTTATTAGATGTGCCCCCTAGTGGTCATAGTAGTTAAAGCAGAAGCCAAGGCAGAATTTGAACGTGTCAAACCAATACCCGGCTTTCATACTGGAGACCAGTATAAGTGTCCCCTGTAAAACACAAAGTTGATATTGTTTTAATTTAGAAATGAAAAAGTCATGTTTACATACAATTTGTATGCAATTACTAAACGATCTTTTCCTCACCCTAACTGTGTTGTTCTTTCTCCTTACATTAACCCAGTGGTTGTGGTGCCTAAACTTAACCAAACTTCACCTGTTCCACTACGTGTTTAAAATATAGAACATTGCATTTATATTTGAGGAAGTGTAGATCTCCTGGTATTTGGTAGGGCTGTAATTTAGCAAAAGGAAATTAAGTTCTGATGGGTTTGATAACCGAGTAGGAACAAAAGGCCTATGTCATCGTACATTGTCGAGGTTTTGCTAACTGGTCCACACAACGCGCCATTGGCGCAGTGGTTTTTAACAAGCTAACTACTTGTTATTCACCTTTAGCCTTTTGTTATACTCTTGTTACAATGCAGTCTGCTGCTAACTTTGCTAATTTGCAAACTAGCTAACTAATGCCATTCCCTCATCTGACTGCTGCCAGAATATATTATTATTATTATTTTTTTAATTATAATTTTTCTTAATCAGTATCTTTCTGAATGATCATGTACATTTGCTCTGGACTTGATAAAGGAAATAGCAAAAATATGATGGAAACAATATGGTTCACTCATTACCTGAGAGTTGCAAATATTTAAATTAGTTAAGGCGGGATGAATAGATCAGTTCGTGACAGAGGGACTTGTTTGTTAGTTACTATTAGTGTAGATTAAGAAATACTACTTTCTTAAAACATTGCTTTTGTTGCCTTTACTTGATATTTTATGGCTGAATGATCCAGGTCAAACTGGGACAGAGTGCGTAATGAACCAAATTCATATCAAAGCCCCACTAACATGGTGGGTGCCTTACCCAGCAAGCACTCTTCTTAATCAAATAAGTGCTCAAATCTTCTTTGTATGACTTGATATGCAGTCCTATTTTTAAATCCCCGCTATTAACCTTTTGACCATCATGTATCCATTTTGGCAACATCCAGAGCGCCTTCGCTAGAGAAACAAGACATCCATAACAGTGCATCTGCGATAAGTGGCAGTCCATTTCCTTTCACATTAGGGCCTGGCCAGGGGGAAACGTTTTTTTTTTCCAACTCTCATTGCGCACAACAGCATATCCGTCTTTTATCTAACCCGGTGACTCGATCAATTATGCATGCAAGCTAAGCACGCCTTTCTTACTCAAGTACATGAGAGCATCACGACTTATATAATGAGGCGCCAAGGTGTTTGTGCATACTGAAAGGGTGTCGTCAGAGTGCTTTATTTCTCTCCTGTTTGTGGTCAGACCTTCAACTCTTTAGTGCCAAACTAACATAATAGTTGAGATGACTGAATAACTAAGAAAAGGAAAAGTTTTACTGTTGATAATGCCTTTCCTTTGAGCATTTTTGCATAATTCATATGGAATATTACAGGTTGTGTTTTTGTCTCATTGGTTTGAAATGGCTGGAAAAGGAAATGTGGAACCTGTTCATGCTCTGATGATAGATTTATTGATCAAACCACATATACACACAGTCCTGATAAAATTATATATTTTGGAGTTTTTAACTGGTGTTGAGTGGTTCTCAAATACTTTCGCTTCTAAAGCTAGATATCAATCATTTTTTTAAGAGAAAGAGAAAGAGAGAATGAAACACAAACTCTTTCCTCAGCTGAACACAAACTTTTTTTTATAAGTACTGAAATTTATTTTGCGTCTTTCTTTCACTCATTTCCAAGTTTTATAATACTAAACCATGTGCCACCACTTTTGTCCACAGGGGTCGCCAGAATCAACACAAAATAAATGTTTTTTTATTAGTTTCTTTAGTGTTAAGTAAGTAAGTATGTTTTTTTTTTAAACTTTAATTGTTGTTTGTTGCTTATTTGGTCATATTGTAACAGGTTTTATTTAAGGTGATATTCTCTATCCTTTTTTCTCTTGTCTTTGTTTTTGTGTTCTAAACATTCATCATTGTCTTGTTGGAATCCGAAACAGCTACACATAATATCTCAAAACTAAATACCTGACAAAATGTAATAAACACCTAAGGATACTTCATAAGGAGCTCCAATTAGCCGGGCTGCTCAGCTCTGTTTGTTTCCTTGTAATAGAGTTGTAGCATGAGATATTTTACTTATTAACATACCCAGTGATTTGGGGAGGCAGCTGTACTGTAATTGTGGAGGATGTGCGGAAGAAAGTAATTAAATCATTGCGACGCTGTGTTTTGCCTGCAGCTGTCTGTTTTTCATCAGTTTCTCCAAATGGGTTTGTCAGACCCCCCCCCCCTTCTTCGTCCGCACAAAAGTCCAATTACATTTTTATTTATGTATGATAATTCACTGAGCTTTCGTTGATGGCTGTTTAATATGCATTGGCAGCGACAATGGATTTCAGACAATGCCCACGGGGTGCCTCGCGGAAGTTCTTGATGATTTGAAGTGATGGGAGAACAAGTATATGACTTAAGTTTGTATATTTTCTTCACATCCGAAATGCTGACTGCATCCTGTATATTGTAATGTTCTCCCATCAGGTGCATCTGTAACACAGGCTTTCCATTACAGGAAGGGGTCCTATCAAATATTAAATTGTGCTAAAATGCTCTGTTGGGCTGCTGCCATGGAAATATGGACTGTCATTTGTGCTCTAAACATTATCTACTTCTCATTTCTGGATCATTGTCTGCACGCTAAAGAGGCCGAGAGGTGGTTCTTATATGCACAGCTAATGGCTTTTCCTTTCATTACTGCCTTCCTCGAAGCGCACAGAAAATTAACCTCCATATATTAAAAGATGAGGCTGTTATGGGTGGAAATGAGTTGTGTGGTTTCTCTAAATAAGCAAGAGAAAAGACAACTCAAAAACTTTGGATGGCTCTATTTTGAGCTGAACCTGACTCTGCCCGTCGTCTCTGGTGGTCTCAGATGTTGTTTCCGTTTCTGTCACTTCATGTCTAATTAATTAACCCCGCCAGGTCCTTTCAGAGCCCTTCGCAGCAGAAGCAGGTTACCTTGGTAGCCACAGATCACACTACATCTCTGTGTGTGCTGGTGGGAGCAGAAACTACTCAAATGTGATGGTGCTGTAAATAAACGTCTCCTCTTAACTAAAGGATTTATAGACATTCCATCATTTCTGTTTCTTCTAACCGGCACAAATAGGATGCAGTTGCTCTGTTCACATTTGCAAAATATATGTCTTCATGTACAGATAATGTGCTTTATGAATAAATGCATTCACAGCAGCTGTAAGATTAAATGTAAATTTCCCTCGGAGTGAGATTACCCACTGTTTCCATTTACAGCTGCCGAGTCTGTTCTTATATCTGATGACTGACAAAATAGCATCAACAAGCTTTCGCTCTTTTCACATTTGGGAGCAAATTGAAAAGTGTACAGGCTTCAAATTTAGGTCGACAACAATTCCAGGATGAACTAGATTTACAACATGAGAAGAGGATGACTAAGCACAGATATACAACCAAGCTTTCAGGGGTAAAAAAAATACTGGAAACTCAAGTGTGCATGTGCTTTGTGAATGTACTTGGAGAGTGTAGACCTCTGCAATGACCAATGTTTGGAGATTCAACCTTCAGCATGTTTATGATCTTTAAAGCGGCCAGTTTTATTGCTTAGTACATTTAAACCATAGGCTGTATATAAGTAATGGACAATGTCACCATGAAATCACCCATTGGTTTTCTGACTGATTGTTTCAAGAATAGATTTCAGTGCTATTGTTACGAGGCAGTCCATGGGTTTATGTTCCAGGTGTGAGGCAGCGGGGCGAGCAGAGCTGCGAAAGTCTGCTTGGAGAAGCGGTCGATGATCTGGTCATTAGCAGACAGGGGGTCCAAGACCAGGGGGCAAACGTAGCAGCAGGGACTCAGGGCAGGTCAGACCGGGGGCAACAGACAGAGAAACCAAGAGACAGGCAGGGTGTCGAAAACTAGGCAACAGGCCGTAGGGTGAAGCTGGAGGGTACTGCATATCAGGAGAACAACCTGGTAAAGTGTGCAAGTCAAACCGGGCTTATATATCTGGGGAGTGATTGCTGATGCTGGGCAGGCGGGTGATTGTGGATCAGGCTCAGGTGTGTGATTGCAGGATGCAGAGGAGGTGTGTGATTGGCTGATGCAGGGCAGGTGTGTAGGGTGACAGCTCTGTCTGTTGCCATCTTGCTTTACGTCCATTGACCTCTTATTTTTTTTTTTTTGGTAGAGACCATTTTCGGAATTGGGAGGCGCAAGGATGTTTGCGACTCCTTGGACAGCACACTGTGAAAGCATCAGGGTTAGTTCTTAGATGAAAGCATACCAAACAGGTCCACGGCTGTTTGGATCTACGCAGTACTGTGGATAAGCATTGTTCAGAAATCGACGGCTCAGATAAGATTCTTTATCATTTATTGTCTTTTAAATGGGACAACAATTTAAACAATTAAAATCATAGTGTCCGAAAGAAGATTTTACCTTAGCGATTGAGACCATTATCTTGCCACAGGAATTTCTTTCATATCTAATATGTAAGGCACTTAGGCTTAAGACACTTCTAGGTTTGCTTCGCCTGTTGGTTGCCACCTGGCCTAAATGACACAGATTGTCTTGAAATACTACTCTTAAGTACTTGAAATAGCTATTAATGACTAGCAAATGATTCAGGCCAGCCATAAAACTCCATCAGAAACACATTTCTATCAACACATGAATACATCACAGATTCTGATCTCTGAATCTTGAATGTTCTGACTTTCTTTGAATGTTATCAGGTCATTTAAAGGCTGTTATCAGTTTTTATCAGCATCATTCTAATGTGCTTGAATGTACCCGCTGTGCCCACTGGTATGTACAGACTGTTCTTTGCACTCTATTCAGTGATACAGAATTTAATTAAATTTTTTATTGGGTTCAGGTTTCGACTGATAAGGTTCGAAAAATAAATTGTGCAGGTGAAGAAAAAATCTAAAGTTGGGAATGTTAAAATAAAATCAAGCATATTTACCATTCAAATCATGCCCCTTAGTGCATTGCATAACATAAAAACAAGACATGAATGATCATCAGCCCTCAAATGCATTATTCAGCCCATATGCCTTGGGACAGATCAATTTTTTATCAGAGACAAAAGCTTGGTCTGCTCCTGAATCTGCTGGGATAATGTGTACTTTTTTGAGCGTGGATTGATTATTGCTGCCAAAGTATGAAGTTCATTTCATTGCAAATGCTCAGGCAAATCTAATCTGGATCCACAAAGTCTCCTTCAGATTTATTATAGTCTGAGCAGCGTCCTGGCACAAATTTAAGCCATAACAAACATGTGACTTCAGACTACAGTAGTTTTTTTTTTTTTATTTGTCTCTAGTTCAAAGAATTTTAAATCCCTAAATCAGCTGAATTGCAATACAAATATTTGGTGCCTTTTATATCACGCTTATGTTCCCTTTGACAATGTATTTCATGAATCTGGCATCTTGTTAGAGCTACAGCTCCAAGTGCTCACATTTAGAAAATATGTATCTCTCTGTTCACAGCAGGAGATAAATGAGGTATAACTTGCTTGCTGTGCACGAGGAGTTACAGCCTGTCCCTATTACTGCATCCAGGCCATAAATAGGTCGAAACCTGTGACACATTTAATTAAATTCAAAAGCTCAAGCTGTCAGACGTTGTGTTTGGCCCCTCCCTTCCCTTGGTCCTAATGGATGCTTGTGGTCCATAATGCCTCAGTGCCAGATCCACTCTGTCAGCTCAGGGGAGTGATGCTGAATAATGGGGCTTTGTCAGATCTCGTAATAAATCTACATCGTCAGACGAAGACGTCAAATTGTCTGAGGAAAAGAGCACATCTCCAAATCATTAATCAACCCAGATGATTGAGGAAATGGCCATGCACAATTTAAGTCACATTTGGAAAAAAAAAGAAAATCTGGGCAATCTGCGAAATCAAGAGGTAAACAGCGCTCAGCCTGTCAGAGCAAATCCTCTGATCCGTTCTGACGAGGAGGAGAAAGTATAGTGGCTTTGATTTATCACGAAGGCTTGAGCAGCATCAGTTGGCAGGTAGCATCTGGATAAAATCACACCCAACTGTGCCTAGTCATGAGGTAAGCCACATGTCGCAGAATGAGCGCCGCGATGTGACAAAGAGCAGCTGCGCTCCAGAAGTAACACCGCTACCAGGATTAGTCAGTGTTCTTCTTCTCTGCTTTGTCATTCTGTTCCACTGTGATTGACAGGTAGATAAGAGATTAGCGTTTGGCAGCAGTCTATCGGATTTCAGCACAAGGATGGAAATCCAATTACCACTTCATTCTATCATATCATGCAGGGTGTGTGAGAGGAGGATAAGCTACTCCAGTGGAGAGACATTAGGGCTGGTCTGAAGTGTACAAACAGTCAATGTAAAGACACAATATGCAGTCATTTTCACATTTAAGTAGGAATAATAAAAAAGTATATTTTGTGGAATCATTGGCTATTGTTAGAATTTAGTCCAGAACGAATCAAATGTGAGCAGCATGATGTAGTTAGTAGTAGCCTCCATATATTAAAAGTAGTAGGAGTTTCTGGACAGCCAAAGATATTATGAGCTGAATGGCACCTTGTGCCCTGAACACAGCTTATCATGTATTATTATATGTGTCATGACCTTTGGACATTGGTGTGGTGACGTCTGTCTGTCTGTGGCCCTGACTGCAGCGTGACCAAGGACACACTCCTGGCTCTTGTGAAGTCAATGAATCAGTGCCTGCTTTCTGTCTATTGGCCAGCAGAGAGTGGCCACTGGATCAAAAAAAAAAAAAAAAAAAAAAAAGCCAAAAATATCCCGTTTATCATAGAATCTCTTTATTCTCCATGTGTCTTAAAAATAAAGCGTCTGCACGAACCAGATCCTGTTAAAACATTAAACTATTATTGGTATCATATATATATTATATGGCAAATGGAAACGTTTCTATAAATTCCATTAAATTCACATTTTGGAATATTGAGTCATTCTAACTGTGTTATTCTG
>JAOWBC010000711.1:16244514-16263252 GCA_028566105.1 Hypoplectrus providencianus
TAATTTATATAATTTTTGTAATTAATAATTATTTTAGCAAAAACTAATTTAAAACCTGCAGAGAGAGTGAAGTTAATTAAAGACAATATGATCGATAAAGTTGTTCCTATCTGCTCCTATCCTATCTTCACCTGACTCATTTAATTCAGGGAACACGTCGGAATTAAGTGAAGTCAATTTTATTTCACCCTCTGTCCTTTGACGTTGCCTTGGATAAAGCAAATCCCTGCACAAAACCCCATTTAACAGAAAGTGGAAGATTCCTGAAAGAGAAAAGGGGGGATCCCCATCTCAGGATAGACAGATGTACAATATGTGTCACTTGTACAGCACAGATCAAACATAATACAATTATAGGACAGACAATCCATATGACGAAATGGGTAGGGTAGCGAGAGGGACGAGGGATAAAGAGCAGTGACATCACACTGACGGCTATAATGATATTTATGGCTTCCAGTATTAGAGACAGAGTGCAATGCATCTGAAAACCACGCCCACTGTGTGCCACAATATGCTAACAAAACAAAAGGCCAACAGCAGAGTGAAAACAAATGTTTCTGGCACGTCAAAGGGACATTTTAGCACTTTATACTGACCAGAGAGGACAAATTAGCTATTAGCAAGCTATTATTAGCCATATGTGCCAGTTTGCTTTGACACAAAGTGTCGTGTTGTGCTCCTGCAGAGCAGGTTGCAGTCTGTGAAACAACTTTTGCTGCACTTCCAGACAAGTAACATTATTTTCTATTTATTTATTTTTTTCTCACAAACTGAGCATTTGGCAACGACGTTACTGAGTTTTAGGGTCCTGTGGTTTTTCGATTCTTCCTGCTGATGCTTCATATCTTACTGTCTGAATCGACTTTGTATCCTTAAAGGCTCACTTTCTTTTAATTAGTTCATTAAAATAAAGTTATGGGTTCTCTAACCAGTTGGTAGTCTGTTCCAGCAAATGGCATCTATTAGGCATTTTTCTGTTATTTACCAACAGACTTAATTAAGAAGGAGATCCATCACGCAATATAAAGTCATTGGAGAGCAATTGTTTTTCCATCCGGTGTGGGTGGAACTTAATTACGTTCTGTCTCTACAGTGTGTTATGGGATGATCTACTTTTGAAGGCTAACTCAGAAGTTAGCATCGCATTGGTTCCCCCCATTGGATTTTTGATTTTGAAAAAATAGTTAAGATATCTCTACTACACTTTGTCCTGTGACATAATTCCCAAAATGAATGCTGTTTTTTTTTATAAATAAATGCAGTCATTAGAAGAAAAAAAAAAAAAAGTTTAACTATAAACAAATGACACTGCAACAAAATCGACAAGTGGGGGATTTACTTTGGTTGGGAATTTAATATTGTAGAACATGGCATGAAGAGCCACAGACCTTATTTGTGGCATCTAACAAAACAAACAAACAAACAAAAAAAAACAATAAAAGAAAACCCTGTTAACTTTTGAGATAAGGGGACTGGAAGTGCTGAAATGGCAACTTGTTTCAAGGTTCAAAATTAATTTCTGCAGCTCTCTAAAATGCTCTAACAGCAGTGGATATAATTAAATGATGACACAGCAGTAGCATCGTAATAATTACAGTAATAATAACAGATATGACTAAAATTGATAAAAGTCCATAAAATAATGATGACATAATGCAGTAGTGGGGCTGAACTCAGCAAGTTATGTTGATTGATGCTGGGTATAAGCTTCATATTCCCCTGTGGGACCATTAAACAGAAGCCCACATTTCATATGCACACTAACTAAAGGTTACCTTTCATGGATTTCCCTGAATGCTGAACAAAATCTGGCCTCATGACATAATTATGGAGCCTAATCAACCATCAGAAAACAAGTGATGAGCGCTGTTGGCCCATAGGTTAAAAACACACTCACATCAGAATGAATCCCTGACCAAGGATGGAAATTTGGCGAGGTAAATGAGATAGGAAACACCTTAGTCGGCATTAAATGGATGCTCTCTTGAGCTTCTATGAATGTGAAAGATTGCTGGAAGACAGCATTTCTGTAAGATTAAAGACGTGGGCTTATAGAAATGTTGGATGATTTCCATCTGTTTTCCATTGCGTTTTTGCTGCTTGAAGCACAAAAGACTTGTCAATGATCACAGTTTTTAAGAAGTCTTACAAAAAAATAACTTTTTTTTTTGTGAAAGACACAAATCATATTGATAATAATTGGACAACAAGATCTCTCATAAATGATCTGTGTTTGGCACAGTTGGCAGTGATTCCTTCAAATTCTGACTAACAGTTAAAATATTGGCGTTCCCACACATGACATCACTCACTTGAAGCTGTGGACGGCCTCAGATACATTAGAGCTAAATGTGGATTTCTAGGAAGCTTTTTGTGTGAGAGCAAAATATCAAAATGCATTGAAGTATTTTTTCGGTGTGCTGTGAGTTGTTGGGCCTATTTTCTCAGTCCTTTATATTTGTCTCTTGGATCATGCAAGCGAAAACCTAATCTCAGTCAATATCCACATCTTTATGGATATGGAAGAGTAAAATACTAGCGGTGAGTCACAGAAATGTTGGAACAGCAGCAGATGGGCAGGGTTTATTAGTAATAAGGAGAGGAGTTCAGGGACATTGTTGCTGATAGAAAGAGATTTGGGAGATTTGAAAGGGAGTGAGTTGATCGGTGAGAAAGAGAAAGACAGAGTATCTTCAGGAGGCAATCTGCAAAGACAGTAAACATTTTCATAGTTTGATCATCTCAACTGTTCTCTTTGTCCTTATTGCATTCTTTTACAGAAAGCAGAAAACAAGAAAGCATTAGTGCACTGAAGCTATGAGCTAATATCAGGTCTTCCTGCAAGAGGTTTACTTATTCTTAGAATAACTGAACTGGGCCAGTACTTTCTTTAACCCTTGACATAAACAGTAGCAGTGGCACTAAATATGGTCTGGTCTTATAGACAGATTGGTTAAAGAACCTAAACAGTATGTTATCATGAGAAAAATGCTCTGTATTTGTATTTTCTACGATGCTCTTCTTACTGGTGTTAAGTTGAAAGGAGCTAAGGTTGGAAACAGATGATGTCATTCTTCCATAAACCAAGAAAAACTATCTAGGAATATTTGACTCACCATCTGATGACGACAGTGGCCGAGAAGTGCAAACTCCAACACCCAAGATATGAGAAACATACTGTAGCTGATGCAATTCACAAAATTTTCCAGGCCTCTGGGGCGATTGCTAAGTGGATCAGCTTGAGCAAATGAGACCAGATGAGAGGTGTAGCCATGAGAAGACCATCACCTAGATATACCATTTCAACTACAAACCCCCACCCGAGCAGATTGGGAGTCAGTATGATGCTTATTGATTTTGCAAAAAAAAAAATTTCCTTTGCAGAAAGCATTGCAAAGATTTGCATCGTTTCTGAGCTGTGATTCTCCTAATTGAAATGTTTGAGCCCTTGTAGTGCATTTGCCCTCATCGGCCACTGCAGATAATAGCTGTGGGCTTGTTTTCCTGTGCTGCCAGCACTGTCAACCACATCTGATCAAACTACACCCACACAGTCCTGATGAAACAGACTAGCTGACTGACTGTCAGAAAGTCAGCTAGTCTCATACACAGGGATATGCTCTTACTTGGAATTTTAAGCTGTTTATTCACTCATGAATAGTTATCAATAAGTTAATGTGCTTAAAATTAACTAACTTTTCAGGGTTTTTTATCTGTGATAATAACCGTGAGTCACCGTTGTGATGAATGTTGAATGCAGTCTACTTGTGTAACTGTTCTGTCTTTTTTCTCTCTCCATCTGTCTGCAGCCATGGGAGTTCTCATGTCAAAGAAGCAGCAGGTGGAGAAGGTGCAGAAATGCAATGCTGTTGTTTCAGCCTTCCAGGCGGGCATAAAGGACCGCCCCGCCCCGGCCAAGCAGGCCGACGGGGATGTGGAAGAAGCGGACGGCCCTGCCAAACCTGCAGCCAAACCTTCCAGTCCTGATGAGAAGAAAGCAGAGGAGGCGGAGAAAGACGACACGGACAATAGCGCGGGTCCGTCGACCTCCCAGCAGGCCTCTGCGCCGGCCAGGGACGACTGCAAGGTCAACCAGGAGGCGTGGTCGAGGTTACGGGACGGGAAAGGGGTGGAACCTGAGGATCTTGACAAGAGCCATCAGCTCACCCCACCTGCTTTTGTGCGGCCCAAAAGGGAAGCGGATGATGATCAGCCTGTAGAGGTGGAGCTGCACAAGAAAGAGCAGGTATTAAATGATAAATAGGGCACGTGGCAACTGATCTTAATTCAAGGTCAAGGTGTTATTTAAATCAGTAATATATATAAGTAAAAAAAAACCTTTTCCTTTGAATAAACACACATTACAAATCCCCAAATCCTGGGATTAAAGAGATGTCTGCAAGATGTCAAAGAATCTCCATGGCAACAGCCACACATTATCTCTTTTCCTGCCTCAAGCGAGGCATTATGATAAAGCAGTTTATCCAGGCTGTAAAGAGACTCTTAAACTTTATCTAAACACCCTTGTCGAAGGTGAGAAAGTATTAGTATGAAGTTTATTTTTTTCTGCAATGCCTTTCATTTCCACACAAGCTGTGAGATGTGTTGTTGTTGTGCGTGAGGGCTCTTCACAGCGAGCTTCTTGTGGGCGGGCTGCTTTGGCTGCGGCTCAGAGAGGTGACCATAACCAGGGCGACGCTGACTAACAGGGGATGGAGTTCACAGGAGCACTGACACCATCAGGTTTTCCGCTTTGCAAAGAGTAAACATTGCCTGGCAACTTGCTGTACTGCCGATGCTACACTTTAACAAGAGGGACAGGAAAAAAAAAAGTGTCTACCCGGCAATAATAATAGAAAGTTTGGAATTAGAAATGGCAACTAGAATACAATGAGTAAAGAAATATTATGGGATGGTACGCTCCTGGTGGGTGGGTTTATTTAGTGCGGAGGTTTCTGTCACATCTACAGTTTGGTATCTCTGTTGGGAACTGACCTCATTTTCCTATATCAAGTATGGTGTACCGCAGGGGTCAATTTGGGGATCAGTTTTATCCTCCTCAAATATGGTTCCTTTGTGAAAACATCCATCGCCATGGTTACACATTTCAATGTAATGCTGAAGACACTCAATTGTAAGGCAAAACTCTCTTCTTTTAATAATTCACTGGTCATTTTAAAGGTTTGGCCATTTTCTGGCCATAACATGTTTTCTTTACCCCACTGGAACTAAATTATCCGTATCCGTCACTGCATTTTGACAATTAGCATCTAACTATTACTCCTAATTTTGTTGGTAAACGAGAACAGATCTTAATAACTTGCCCTGAATAAGATTTATTCAATAACAGAACAGTCCAGTAGACAAAACAGAGTCCAGTTACTGGCAGGGTTCTAGATAGCCAAGGAGGCAGAATGGATACAGACAGGGAAGATTCAGAACCAAAAAAACTTTTTTTTAAATCCCTTAGATAGAAACTTCAACTTCAGGCCAGTTTCACTCACAAGGAGGTCAAGAAACATGAAGTACCACTGAAACACTGCAACAACCTGACAAGCTAAATTGAAAAGACAGGGTTTAAATACTCGAACTGATTGGCACAAAATGAGAAACAGCTGAACTAAAAAAATGGCGGGAAAAGAACAATGACAGGAAGTATAAAAAAGGGCATGGGCGTGGCCCCGAGCACATGACTAAAACACATGGCTATACAGAGAAAATAAAGTCCAGAACTGTCACAACTCTGACAGGTAGGGGGAGACAAAACAAATGGTCCAAAAATCACGAAACTTTAGCATTTATTCATGCTTTCTGCTTTAAAAATATATGCACATTTAAAAAAGTATTAAGATAATGTTCATTTGCAAATTCCCATTAAAATATATGCCTCTTGAGTCAAAATTAAATGCCATATATGGTAAAACAGTGTTGATTGGGCCTATGACCCTGATGAAAGCCCTTTGAATGTGCAGTATTATTATAAACCTGTATGTGAAGGGGCATGTTGTTTTTTTTTTAACTGATGGCTACAGATAATTAAACTTCAGAAAAATAAAAGCAATAGTGAGATCCAAAACCTGTCTGCAGTAACCTGTAATTGACAAAGGTGCTCTCTAAGCCTTTTCTTTTGCTGGCTTTGCTGTGTGTTTCCATGAACCTGAAAGCATTTTAGCTATTGTGTGCAAAAAATATCAAAATCTAAGTCAGCTATTGCATTTCAGAGCGCATTTATGTTTCCAAGAAGATGGATTTTTTTCTACTTCGGACACACAATGAGCTTTACTCAACCGTACACTTTGGCCTACATGTCAACTGTGCACACAATATCTCACAGTTTAACAAGCAGAGTGCAAGCAAAGTTGCTGAGTGCAGTCATGTTCCTAAACGACTTTATTGATCCACAGCTTTTCCGTTAGCAAAATCTATGGAATTGTGCCCCTCTAAGTTTCACAGCAGCTAAAGTCAGGATGTCATTTGCTACATCCAATACACATGCAGGACTGTGTGGCATAATGAAAACCAAAACCTTTGACTCCACTTTAGTTGTAAGTCTTGATTTTTTCGATAAAGTACTGCATCTTAGAAGTTGACAAACGACCTCTTTTACCAGTTTAGAGTCTCTGTTGGCAGCTTTAATCTAATTCTGACTTGGACTATGATGCAGGGAGCCTTTTGATGTAAATGGAGTCATCAGGTCAGAAGTGGTAGGCCATAAGATAAGCTGTGACTAAAGAAATTTGACAAGGTCTCATCTGTGATGTGACTCCAGCACTGAAGCCGGTGCCTCGGCACTGAAATAGAGATAAAAAAGAGCAAGGATGGAAAGTGACAATGTCTCTGCGTTGTGGTTAACCAGTCAAGCATTCTGCAGTTATTTTCCCTGGCTTGACAGCTGATTGTATCCTGGGAGTAAATGGAGTCTGCGGAGAAAGTTGGAGAAAAACTGACAATGGACACATGTGAGACAAAGAAACAGAAATATTCATGCCAAAAGCAGCACTGCTTGAATGATCCATCTAAGATCGTGAGCACAGAAAACAACACAAACTACTAATATATTACACAATTCCCATCCCACCATCCAACACACTCCTACCACTGATGGAGTGATGCCTAATCTTTCCACCTGACTTGTTATTCAGATTTTTGATGGACAGGAGATAAACATTTGTGTAAATGACACAATCCGACTGTTTCTACCTCAGCCCCCGAGCGACGAGATGTGTGACGTGTGCGAGGTGTGGACAGCCGACGACCTGTACCCCTGCAGGATCTGCACCCGAGTGTTCCACGACGGCTGCCTGAGGGAGCTGGGCTACCTGCGTGCCGAGGCCCTGCAGGAGATGAGAGATACGGCCCACACTGTTACTGGCTGGAGCTGCTACTATTGTGTAAGTCTGCACAGCTCGCTGCCACCACAACAAACAAGCTGTTTTCATAAATGCAAATGGTGCATAATCACAAGCTTATCTGGCTTCTGTGGGTGTACAATCAGATAACATAAAATGCAACTTTGCATGTTCTTGAAGTCCTTCCAGGGTTCTTATCTGAAATCCATCAGTCAATTAGTAGAAAGTTAACTTCTGAGTATGCTGAGATTGATCATGACTTTCAAAGCTGATATTATGTTTACTGATAAAGGCTAGTTGGCCTCTGATGGGAAGAATGAAAAAGACTGTGAAAACACATACAGCCCTGTTTAAAAGATCTAGAGTGCATGGTCATTCATAGGGTATCCATCTCTATTTTGCTATAAATAAATAAATAAATAAAATGACACCTCACCTAGTGGGGGATTCGGTTGTATTTAGTCTCTTAACTTATCATAGGTGTGTTTTGGCATAACAGGAATTAAACAAGCATCATCTCCCATTCCATTCAAAAGGTGTAGTAATTGAGATTTTTTTGGAGAAGCAAGCGGCTTTCTGCCTGCGGCATCTCCCAGTCAGCAACTTCATTTGACTGCACATGTGGAAACGTATCTACTTGATAACCTACTTAACTACGGAGTAGCAGCACTGATTTACATCCCAGTGTATTTTAACAAGGAGAGTGTGCGCATTTTGTGAATCCTCCTATGTCTGCAGATCTTACTATTTGAATAGTGTTACCTTAGCATGAGGGCGTTGTGCACCTCTTTGTTGCAGATGTGCAGTGTTTAAGGCACAATAAGTAGGACTTTCCTAAGAGCTAATCTGTAGACTCCCTGTCAGTTATCATTTCCCACTAGCAATGTGTGGTGGTGTCTGAGCTGGAAGTATTGGAATTAACACTCATATTTAATCTCTCACCACAAATGCTATCCCTATGAGCTAAAATAAAGAAAGCTAAACTCAGGACCAATCCTACTTCTTCTCCCTTTAACACCTGGAGCAACATTAGCTTCCCAGAGTGACCGTGCAACATAACACCCTGCTATTCTGGAGATCCCTATACAGAGCTTTTAAAGCATTAAATGTTCGAACGGTGTTCTGAGCGTAGACGTACATGGACAGACATGCAGAGCGCTTACTTACCGTACGTACACATTGGAAATGTCTCTGCAGGAAAAGCACAGGTGGATATAATATCATTAATGACTGCTCCATTTCCTTTAAGTGTCAGTGACAGCAGCGTTAAGTAGGCGCAGCTGAGTATTTACTGGTGACAGTTGTCATAACAGGAAAAACAACAGTTGTTGTCTAGAACTTTAACCTGCTTTCGGTGTTAATTATATAAGTGATGAAACAGCGGCTGCTGTAATGTGAAGACTGTACAATCTCAATGTAAATTGATCATTGGAAAATAGACCGTCCTTTACATTATAATACATTATGTGTATTTCAAATATAGTTGAAAATCATATCAAGTTAAAAGCATCACCATCATACATATATTCATCATATGTATAGGTTAACTATGGTTTTCAGCACTGACGATTTAAGGACAATGAGCTCTTTGGTTTACTAGCAGGAATACTTTCAGGCAATTTATTCCAGCAGCTGTTGTACTGAACCACTGTAATGCTGCCATGTTTTTATTGGGAAACAAATTCAACTAGGGGTCACATAAAGTGAGATTTGGGAGTGCTTTTTTTTTTTTTTTAAACAATAAAACAAATGCCTAGCTCCTCATCAGGAATTCAAGTCCATTGCCAAAACTGATGACCCTCTGCTGCTCGTCCAGAGGCATAATGCAATCGGTTTAATTCAAGCATAAACAGCTGAAGGGTGCTTTTGCTGGAGGACCCTTCAGAGTGGAGTAGGGGCTTCGCTGTCTTTTCGCCAGCCATGAGAAGCAAAATCAGTTGCCAAAGTTGCGCTTACAGGGGGATGTTTTCACATAATCAGAGAAAGAGGACACTGAAAGGTCCTCTTTCTTTGGCTGCTTCCTCTGGTGTGTGAGGAACGGCGGAGGAAGTAGACAATTCAATGGGGGCGAGAGAGAACTGTTTTATTCAAATTGTGAATTCTGGTCCTTGTAGCAAAAGAAACCAGCTTTTGTCAGTCAGCTGTTACAAATACCCCCTTCCGTCGCTTCTGACATTTCATTTCACACGGGCACTGGAGGCCGCTGCTGGCAGATGGATTGAAATTCCTTCAACGTGGATTTACAGTCAGCCTTCAAAGCAGACTGCTGCATGTATGGCTCAGTGGCAGCCAATTAGACAGCGGAGGGGTTCATGAACACGAGTGACCTTTCCTCATAGCAAAGCGCTTGCTGCAAGCTCATAAGCGGTCCTGAGGGCTTGCATCACGGGGTCATGATTCAAGCAAAGTAAGGGGTCCATTTATATGGCAAACATGCTGAATGTGTAAATGACATGTGCAAAATTGGCATTTTGAGTGCTGTGTGTGTCTACCATGATGGATTAGCCGCAATGTTTCTGGGAAGCTGGTAAAAAAGAGCTAATAACATGAGCAGCTGGAAATGAGGTTTGAGGAAACTGAGTTTGCAACAGATTTTATAACAGTCAAGTATTTTGTTTGGTTAAGAGGGATTCCATGAGCGTGCAAAACAGCATAGCATCACTCAGACTTAACATGTATCACTTTGCTTAGCTGTCAATAAGTGGTCATTATCTAACATTAGGAAACAACCTTTGAACTGCTCATAAAGTATGACTTTGGTGACACGAGCAGCCACCTCCATCACTTGTTGAGAGATAAGAGAAGTACAAAATGATGCGAATGCTAACACTTCAAGGTAAACAACCTGGGGGATTTTGGACTGTCTTTTGTTGACTAATTAAGGCCTAAATGCTGCTTGGTCTCTGTCTCACTCTCTTTTTAGTTTAAGTAACATATTGATTGTTTGAAATGTTTTCTAACATTAAAAACAACAATGCCAGTGCCATCCTGTCATAAAGTACTAGTTGATTAAAGTTCCTTCCTTAATTTGTGCACAAAGATCCATACAAGCACTCTATAAGTTGTAGTTGCCTTAGCCTCCTTGTTTGGAAAAATACTATCCCTGAAGCTTTTTAATACCTGGACACCATGACCAAATTAGTGTAATAAATTACTGTTGGCTTGGAGTAAAAGGGAAGCTAAGAATTTTAGAGTCATGTGTCATAAATGTAATACTGGAAATCCCAAAACTTTTTAATTGCGTCTGCTAAAAATGATTATAATCAAGACAGAATCAATGTTAACATCCAAAGAAAGGAAAAAAAGCAGCACCTAAATAATAGGCTTAAAGTCGTGTTCCTGCTATTGTTTATGTGTTGCTGGGTAAAGTCCAGTGACGGAGCTATTACTGTTGCTGCAGCCAAATAATTGATAATGATTAGTTTCTTTATTTAATCAATTGTTGCTTGTTATCGGTAACAGTTGTAGAACTGTTGTCTGAAAGCAATGTCACGCTCGGGCTAGTGCTGTTATACTAAATATCATCATGGCCTGCAGTGCTGTTGTAAGTTATATCAAACAGCCCTTGTGTGCGAAATGATAAACCAAAAACCAAGTGACTCATAGGCTCATTAGACATGAGGGAAGGTGCAGAGTGGGGTGATTGTTCTCTTCATTTATTTTACAGCTTCCTCACCACACGCTTCAGTGTTTCATCTGATTTATTGCTCTCAAAGAAATACTGATTCGTGGTGCTTTGAAATCAATACAAATCCTTTTTTTTTTTTAGTTCTTAGTCTGACACTAAGCCAAAATGTGGGTTATTTAAAGCTGTTTGAACACACAATCAACACTGTCATGTTTCTGAACAGGGTTGTCTTAAATAACTCTTTATGCAAGCTGCCAGAATAAGATTAGAGCGTGTTGGTATTATTATACTTTATTCCCAGGTGCCTTTTTTTGCCTATTTTTCAGATGCTTTCAGTAGCGGTTTCACAAACCCTTAAAACACTTTTAAGGGTTTGAATATGACATTAATATACGTTTAGATGAACAGACATAGCAGTATAATTATAGCATCCATAGCGGATGGCCAGTTTCATTGTTTTGCAGACAGCCGCTGTGACAAAGGGTAACACGTGATGGATAACGTTGCACATTGGAGATGCACAGCAATGATGGACAAACAAAGGAAGCGGCTTCCTAATGACAGCATGATCACTCTGTTTTCTTCTTTATTGATTCTCAGTTCATCTTTTGAGTGACAGACCCAGATAATTTGGATGCTCTATGAGTTCCTGTGGGAGTTGAAGTTTAATCAGGAGATGCAGATGATGCAGCACACTGGTCACTGTTATACATAATGAGAGAGGGAGGGTAACTGAGGATACCTCCTTTAACTTAGGATTTTTCATGTTTCACATTCTGTTGTCAATCTAATTTTTATTCCATTTGTCTACCACTTAAAGTTACTTTTTTTCCTGCACTCTTCTGTCCAGTGAAACAATATATCTCCAAATTTTGCTTGACAGAAACATCCTACTTCTTAAAGGGGTTGTATATGCAGAACATTAACTCAGTAGTCAAGAACTATTGCTAAGATATTGTGACGGTTGATGATAATGACTTCCTGACCCATTGCATAGCTGCCAACTGCTTCCTCCTGTGGTAACACTGTTTGCTGTTTCATGACTGTTAGCTGCATGCCGCCAGCTCACCCTATGCCACACTGAGAGCAAGAGCTGTGTGCAGGCCAATTATATGCTTTAAATTCTGAGTTCAGTAAAAAACTAAACTAAACTGAACAACAGCTGAAAGCTGTTTTCTAACTTTATGGATATATGTGGTGGTCAGTAGACAGCCAGGCTACAAATATATGATGATGTTATAGAATCTTAAGCTTGCTGTAGATTACACTACCCAACACTCTTTATGGAGGTTGAAATAGCTTAAACATAAACATTATAGAAGTGAAATGCAACATATACATTAATGCAGCAGTAAAAATCCATCTAAAATGATTATATTTAGTACAAAAACAATGACTTTTCACACTTGAAGTATATTTCTTAGATAAATCCTACCCACATTTACTTAAAATGTTTTGATTGTAATGAAGTATTTTCACAGTGTGGTATTAGTACTTTTTCTTAAATAAAGCACCTAAATTAGGGGTGTCCAAACTATGGGCTGCCATCACTTTTTAATTGGCCCATGTCAATCTTCATGTTATTTAAATAAGCTGAATTCATGTTTCGCCAACATGAATAGCCTTTTTTAATAAAAAACAAAATGAAAGTCTATGCTGTAGTCGAAGCTTTTTTTTCTTGTGAGTAGCCCAGTCCTTCATATACTTTTTTCTATGTGGCCTTCAGGAAAAAAAGCATTGGACACCCCTGATCTCAATACTTCTCTCACAACTGTAACACCAAATGAGAAAATACAATTCAATGAAAAGGCTACACAAGAGAGAATACAGAGTGAAACTGCCCATCATTTTGAATTTATGCAATTTTGAAAACTTCCCACATGGCTGATGAAAAAAATATTTCAGTAACTGGGAAAGTGATTTAAAATTTTTACCTGAAGTGATCAAGACAAACATGAGAGAGGATACATTCCTCTGTGATACACAATGGATTTCAAGACATTGTCATCTTTGGTATTCCAGCTCTGTTTTACATCTGAATTGCTGTACAGAAGCTGCAGAGAGTAGCCACTAGAGAATAAGTACAATGTGGAAGAAAGAACGGATAGTTTTTCAGCCCTCTGTTTGTATTCATAGATCTCAGTCAGATGAGGCTCTTCGTAGCAATAGTTCCTCTCTGTTGAAATTATATATATCAAACTTTTAGCAAGGACGCAGAGTCCCAGACTACATCTCCACACTTTTATCTGGAGTGCTGCAGCTGGTACATGAGTCAGTAATTCTCATTTATTGCTTCATTCTTAGATTTTCCTGACATTAGAGTGGTCATTAAATGTGCTCTTGGTACGTTAATCTGGCATAATTGAGAGAATTGAATAAATTAATTAAGGAAGGAAGACAATCATGAGTGAGATTCCCCTAGCCATTAAATATTAAGTAAATTAAACAGCACCACCCACGCATTATGAGAAAGTAGGCCCCATGACACAAAAAAGCCCCAACATCTTCCTAACAAAGAAGCAAGACACAGTGGTTTAGCCTCTTTGTTGTTTTGTGTCTCTGTAGTTTTTCACTTTGTAACTGGTTTGATGTTTTGTGGTGGTTGTTTTGCATCTCTCTGTAGTCGTTTCATGTCTCTGTGGTTGTTTTACTGCTTTTCACAGTTGTTTTGAGTCTCTTTGTGGTTGCTTTGAGTGTTTTTGAAGGGCTGTTTTGTTAGTGATTGTAGTCATTGCATGTCTCTTTGTGGTTATTTCACCCTATTTCAAAGCTGCTTTCTCTTTGTTGTCTCTTTGTGTCCCTTTGAAGCTATTTTGCATCTCTTTGTACAGCTTTTTTTGTAGATCCTTTGTTTCTTTTTGTGGTTGTTTTATCTTTTGTAGTCATTATATGTATCTTTGAAGTTGCTATGTATCTCTTTGTGGTTGTTTTACTCCTTTTTCTTGGCAGATCATAATGTTACTGTGGTCTCTTTGTGTCTTTCTGAAGCTTTTTCGCATCTGATTGTAGTTTTAGTGGTCTCTTTTTACTCATTTTATATCAATTTGTGGTCATGTTCAGTGAATACATGGTTGGTATGTGTCTCTCAGATTGACATTTTGTTGCTGATGGCATGCACCCACCATCGGCACCTCGACAGGAAGAACTGTGTCTTATTTGAGTCAGTGTGAAAGCATAAATGAAGATGAACATACACATCCAGTACACACTCTTGATCTGTAAACGCCTCAGACAGCGGGGTGGCAAGGTGTTGGCAGTTGCTGTGATCTTGATGACAGGTTAAAGAAATGCAGGAGGACACATCACACAGCTTGTTGGCACCCTTGTTCCGCTCCCAGTTGCTGATATAATGAGGATGAACTGAACTTTTCTTATAAAAAAGGGCTGAGGATAGATGGGGGAGTTAAGTCAGTGTGTGGGTGAAGGCATGTCAGCCCCCTGAACTTCTCATCATATTTATTCCATCCTTCCGGAGGTATTCAAGTATATGGTGTTATTTTAGCAATTCTAATAGTTTCTGGTTGGCATTAACATTATCTCTTTCCTTGTTATAACATATCCCTTTTTAATATGACTGTTATTTGCAAAGCTTAAGGGTATGTTTTTTCGTTTGTGTTGTGAGAGTTGGCGACTGCACATTTTAATTTAGATTTCATTATGTGGATTTTATGAAGCCCTGACAGATTGGAGCGGTGATTAAGGCCTATGTAAACAAACTGAAATTGATTTATGTCTGTAATCCCACAGGGATCATTAAAGTGTTTTCATGCCACTTATGTGATAAATTATGTACAAACAATATACAAATATGAATATTCAAATCAGTGTCTCCTGTAATTTTCCTTGCCTGTGCATTTGTTGACATCTGGGATGAAATGTAAATATTATTCAAAATATTTTTAATGTTAATATTCCATAAGTTGCCGACTTTGTAAAATCTGTGTTTTTCCACAGATGTTCACATTTAGTAAAACTGCCCTTTGACATTAAAAATATCCTTTTATGCTTTTTTTCATTGAATGTCTTATATATAATGTTGCATTAAACGTTCATATTAAATATGGCCGATGTTTTTAAAATAATGTGATAAAGTAATATAAAAGTAATCCCTGTGAGCAAAACCCTGAAGTTTCCTACCATAAAGCATGTAAACATGTTACAGTAGAAACCCCAAATACTAGTATGAACCTGAACATAAGCATTATATATTCCCTTTGAAGTCTACACTAGGTTCTGAGGTTTTGGGGAAAAAGTTATACTTCTAGCTATGCATTAGTTTTGCCTAATTGCAATTTTCTTTTTTTTTTTTCATGATATGATGGCTTGTGAAATTAGAAGCCCCACTGCACTCTGCACTTACTGTTAATGTCTTAATTGAAATTCACTGGAAATCTTTTTATGAATGTATGGCCTTTTTCCCTAATGATACAATTACAACTATGATACGGGAGAAAGAGACAGTGCAGATCATCATGTGAGTCACCTGGGAAACGGAGTGGTTTGCTAAAATGGATTCACAATTTGATCATTTGTATTGTTGTGACTAATTGCAGCAGGCTCATCTGGGAGTGAGTCCATGTCAGTCGACCACAATCACTTATTAAACATCATAGAATGTTCCACCTGACTAGAAATAGAAAATGTGAGCATCGCTTGTTTATTATTCCCTGTCCTTGTCTCACCCTTCTCTATAGGATAATCTGAATTTACTCCTAACAGAGGAGGAGATGTACAGCCTCATGGAGACCTTCAAGCAGTGCAAGATCATTCCAGGTGAGTCATCGAACTAAGGATAGATAATACATTGTGTCAAAGTTTGGCTGGAGGCAGTGATACTGTCCATTTTATGAAACATTAACCAGTTGGGGAATGTTTTAAGCATTTTTAGGGATGCCAATGATGGCTGTCTGCTCTTGTTTTGTTTTCAAGAGGCCTAATTAGCTTTATTCCCCAGGTTAATTTTCCTCTCATCAACCATTTTAAATTTGAAACAAAACCTCTCTGTGTCAGTCCATCATAATCAGAAGACAGGTCCCTCCTTCTTTGCCCTTTAATCATATTAAAAATAAAAAGTATAAAGGAATGAATGCATTCTGGATGTAAAAAAAAGGTTATGCGCTGATGTGATTGAGTTTTATTAAGGCCAAAGGAATCGACGCTGTAAAATACCTCTGCAAGAATCCTAAATTAAAGCAATCAAAAGTATAGAAGGGGAAGGGAAAGGCAAACTTGTGAGGTGCATGCACTGATTTTTTATTTTTTTTTAGATCACTGAGGCTTATTACATTATTTGCACCCGCCACTGACTCCCTCCAAATATATAGTACTATTCTGCAGCTTGGATGGAAGGTTAACAGTGGGAGGTGGTCCTTCCTTTTGTATAGAATGAGTCACAATAAGTTAATTAGGCCTGGGCGACTGCTCGGTGACTAATCAGGTCTGATGTGATGAATTGTTCCTCGCTGTTGTAGAGTCATGCCTGGTGTCAGATGAGCTGCTGCAGTACCGCCACTTTGCATCCAAGCAGCAGTTTGATAAGGACCTGACTGATGAGCAAGAGGAGGAAGTGCTGGCCCAGTTTGCAGCGCTGGATCCTGAGAAGAAGGGTCACATTGAATGGTCCGACTTCCTTTACTTTGAGTCTCTGGCTGTGTTGAAGAAGTTTCGCTCTGAGGTAAAGTTTTATAATGAGGGAACACATTGAATATCCTAAAACACATAATTGTACGATGGTGAAAAAACACCCTGCAGTTGCAACAAGATCTAATGACAACCTTCAAAGCCCCAAATGTCCCTAGAAAATGTTAACAAGGGAAGAAATGTGGGGATTTAGGGGTGTTACTGGGCAAGGAGGAGGCTAAGGGCCACCCGGCATGATAGATATCTGCTTTCTGCATTGCTCAACAACATCAAACTAGAAAAAGATGACATTATGAAGCAGACTGTCTCTCAGGCACACAGGTTGTCCATTTGGTTGCAGTCCAAAAGTTGTCTTTGACATCGTATAAGTCAAACCTATTATGCCTACAACCTTCATGGATGGATTACTGAGTAAATCTAGTACCCAAAGTGTTGGTCCACCCTTACCATCACCTGAAACATATCACTAAAAGAGACAGGCACCTGCTGAAAAGAGACTACAAATAGATGCAAAACAGCTGAAATTGACACAAAGAGGCCAGAAAGAGATACAAAGCGATTCCAACGAGATGTTAAATGATCACAAAGAGATGCCAAATGACTGCAGTAGAAACTCAAAATAACTACAAAGAAAGTCAAAAGGACTACAAAGAGGCTCAGGATGACTACAGAGTCCCTCAAAATAACAACAAAGACACCACTGAGACATAAACCAATATCATAAAGAGGATAAACAAGTCAATGTGTCTTGTTCCTATGTAGGACAGGTGGTGGGGCCTTTCTCATGTCCGTGCCCAGGGGCCAGTTGTCTCATAATCCACTCCTGTATGCCTTTATTCAGTTTGTGATAAAGTACAACTAAGGAGAGTAATGAGTCTTGTCATGTCTTACTCCTAAAAAGAGACTATTGTTTTCACTCAAGCTTTGCCACAGTAAATGAAAGAATGGAAACACTTTCAAGTTGGCAAAGATCAGCAACTGTACATTTCAAGCATGGTTGGTATTCTAGTGTGTGGAAAAAGAACCTGCCTCCGGACAACATAAATGCACTTTAATCAGCCTTGTAGAGATTGCAGGCACAAAGGTCAAACACCACTTTATGTTGAGGTCAGTTTGATAGTAAGGTTCTGGGACAAATGCTTAAAAATGTTGACTTGCATTCACCCAGCTAAATTACTCATTTTATTGCCAGTTTAAATATTGCGCTTTGTTTTTTGGCTTGGGAGATTAAATCTGTGTGTGACTCTGAGGTAGCACAGGGCAAAGCAGCACTTGCAGATTATGTCAGACAGCGCTAATGTGATTGAGTTTTATTAAGGCCAAAGGAATCGGCGCCGTAAAATACCTCAGCCAGACTCCTAAATTAAAGCAATCAAAAGTATAAAAGGGGAAGGGAATTAATATGAGATGAATTAATATGAGTAGATCTGATTCAGGCCACCTAATCTCATTTAGTTTTTTTTTTGTTTTTTTTCTAGAACTCAATGGTACGTCTACTGACTGCAAAGGAGAGAGACACGGCACGCTCAGTGTTCCTGGGTCTCGACCTGGATGAAGATGGCATGATCACAAGAGCAGAATGCCGCCAGGCTCAGCAGTCCTGGTTCGACAAGCTCAACAAAGACTCGCAGTCTTGCAATGTGAGGTGAGCACACCAAAAGCGGGTCAGTAGATCCCAAAAGGACAGAGTCAAATTCAAACAGAGGACATTAGCTTGAGTACTTTGAGGAAACAAAAATAATTCCATGTCTAGATTGAGATAAAAGGCGCATGACTACGTTGAAGTCTGGCAGGAGTTTAGGGAGTAAGGATCTCATCTGTATGCAAACTGCAGCTGGCAGAGGGAAAAAGGTTCGGCTGCTTAGGGAGAACAGACAGTTGGTAAGAAGACTGAAAGTGAGATAACAAGCTGTGTTCTTTTCTCATTACATATCCTTCCTCTGGTTGACATAATCCGCAATAACAGTGTCCATTTTGACGACACACATATTTATTTGCCCAGTGTATCAAAAGATGAAATCCCTTGGGACAGTCGCCTGTGTTTTGTTTTGGGTTTTTTTGGCATCAGTGTTGGGTAACAGGAAACTTGAGTATGGATTTAGTGTAAAAGCCTGAAAC
>JAOWBC010000711.1:16278812-16289604 GCA_028566105.1 Hypoplectrus providencianus
TGTGATTAACTATGGAGGAAACATCCAATTAATTGTGGTTAAATGCTGAAAACAATTGGTAAAATCCAATAAGCCTTTGGCCACAGACAGTCAATCTCTCAGTGCTTACTGTCTTCCCTACTACCATCCAACATCATTCTTAAGTAACCTTTTGGCCAATTTGAAAAGTACCAAATAACAAAATCGTTTTTCTTTAAGCCTCAATGGAAATTTGATTCTATTCCAACGCTTTCAAATTTCAGCACACTAGTAAAGCTTTTATTCAGAGCCTGGAACAATTGCATGAAAAAAACAAGTGTCAAGTGTGTTGCATGCACAGATGTGAGCCTGTCAGAGTGCCAAGACAACAAGTGTGAGTTTGTGAGTCATCACCCTCTCATGTGTAATCCAGAGGAGCTCAGTGTAAAGGTTATCTGGCTTGTCCTACAGAGAGTGTATCAGGGCCAGCTGCTGGCTGCTGAGGTGCTGCGCTGCGGCTCGCTGCTGCTGCTGTGTGATGGCGTCCCTCGGCAGGGATGAGTAATGGTAAACAACAGTGGCAGTGTGGTCATGGCTCTGGGGATACGGTGCCAGAATGGAGCCACAGTAAAATGTCAGCACATCAGTCACATCACAGAGTTCATCAGCAGGTCTCCTGGCCAATACAGGATTTCTAATGAGGCACTGAGAGATCTCCCAGTTTCGGCTTTCGCTTTGGTTTTAAGGTGCTTTAAAGTGGATTTCTACTGAAGCGGATATTCAGGTTGTTATAAAGTTCAAGATTCTCCTGAAATATGTCATTATTAAAATATGTGAGTTTGATAGACTTGATTGACAGAGAGAAAAAAAAAAAGCTTTTATCTGCTCGAATAGAATGCAGGAAAACATTGCTTTTTAAAGTCTTACGATGATCCAGGATCAGGTTCAACTCCCACTTGAGTCCTTGTTTAACCGTTGCCAGCTGATTTTCAACACATCAAAACTAACAACAAACCATACCATCTCTCCAATCCAATTTTAGATCCACCTCCGCATGCCAGCAAAAACATCACATCCCACCTCCATCAGCCAGGCCAACTTCTTTCTTGGAGCCCACTCAGTCTCCTTAGCTGTCGTGAGCCAATTACAGCCGTCTGATTCCAGGACGGCCGTGTAACATGCCTGGCTCTTGGATTTTTAAAACTAATTTGCAGAATCACAGAAGTGATGCGTGGCCCTTTTCTTCTCAATCTGCACGAAAACATTCACATATAAATTATTTTATCACACAGTTGCAGTCTTCATGTTTTCATATACCTCAATAATATTTTTTTCCTGGAAAAGGAAGCCATCTGAAAACCAACAATATAATCTGGTTATTACAAGACATAAAGTCTGTGAAGGGAAAAATTAAATCTCTGTAATTGAACACCCGGTGTGGACTGACATCTGTGTACCGCGTTCAACTGTGACCATGCCCATAATTTGGGGCTGCGGCTGCTGTGACATTGTAGATAATAGGGCCTAGTGAAATGTAGATTTGTCTCGTTTTAAATGGTCCAGTGGAATCTAACCTCCCTTCACTTCCCACATCTCTGCTGGACACTTTTTTTTATTTAGCTCCTCATTATTACTGAAAGCCTCCAGCGTTCACTGCCCCCCTCCCTGTGTCTGGAGGATTTTAGAGTGCTGTTTGGGGGTGAACATCACTAGTTCTATGAAATCTGTATCGAAGATTATAGAAGAGATCATTTGTGCAGGAAAGGATTGGTGGTGGGAGGGCAAAACAAAGATGAAAAGATGTGGTTTCTGCTTTTGATACAGTTCAAACATAATTCAAAAATTACAAAAATAAAATAATAAGAGAAGGTATTGAAGTGCACCCCAATAAATGGAAAAAGAGAGTGCTAATGAAAAACAAACAAACAAACAAACAAAAAACAGCGACAATTCAATTGTTTAGACAAAGAGGCATGAAGCAACAACAAAGAGACTCAAAACTACAATAAAGACACACAAAATGACCATAAAGAGACACAGAGCAATTACAAAGAAGCTAAACATGACTGCAAAGATACATAAAATTACCCCAAAGAGACACAAGACAACTACATAGAGACTCGTATTAGTGCAAAGACAGACAAAATTACCAAAAAGTGACACCAATAAACTACAAAGAGACATACAAAAATAAAGAAAAGCACTCAGGGCAACCTCAATAACAACTGTAAAAGGGGATAAAAACAAGAAGTATAGTGTCTGTGTCTTGCAGGTCTGTAGCAAAAGTGATGGGGCCTAATGGCTCATAATCCAATTATGCTTCCTCACCCTTTTGGCTCATTGTACACCTAAATTCGAACATCATTAATGCCATTAATTACTGTGTTTTTCCTGCTATGATGCCTCAAAATATCTGCTTCATCTATTGACGGGAACACTGGCACCACAGCTGCTCAGGGCAACTGTGACCACAGCATCTGTGTGAGGTTTGGCACAGAACCAGGATCTGATTGGGCTGTCTGACATAAGAATTATTGATGTGCTCAATCATCTCATCTCTAAAGATGGTGATATTTTAGGCATCATAGAATTTCAGGAAAAAAAAGTGTGGCCTTGAAGATCTCAAAGCAGCCCTATATGGCATTGTTACAGCTGGGCCTCCATCTTTCAAAGGCCACTCAAAGACCTTTTGTGTGAATAGCAAGTTGCACTCACTCTCTGCAGATGACGTATTGCTGAACAAACTCATGTAAATGTCAAGAATGGAAAAAAAAATACTGTTGTCTCTTTTTTTCTATTAGTAGCCTAAATTTAGAATGGCTACAGTCACCAGCTGAAAAGAATCATTTATCAATGGCATGATGCCAAAAAAAAAAAAAAAAAGGACTCATTACTATAGTTATAACCCTCCATAGTGAAAATTTCAAGTGTAGGACTACATAGAGCTTAAACATACATGCATGTATATGTTCAGCCTCTGTCAATATTTTCATTCTGATATGTCTTACAGTGTTGGCTAGAAATCTTTTTGAAGTTCAACAATTTATCTAATTGGAAAGGCTCACACTTTTTCCAAGGAGACATAAATGTCTCTGTCTGGAGCCAGTCTGTCTAGATTTTATTGGAGAGGACAAAGTTTAAATCATATTAAAACATTTTGCAACTTCCAAATCTAGTGTAAAGTCTACATGATCATTAACATTTAATTTTTATTGAAGTTATAATGGAAGATAGTTTTCCTTGTCTTTTTCTGTCTGTTAGGGTGACTGAAAGAGGCATATATTTACTCAATCATTTGATTGTCAGGTTGCATGCTTAATCTTACATAACGCAAACACCTCAAACAAACAGACTGTGTCACAAAATATACACTGAGCACTTTTCTGGGTTATATTTTAGATAGCCTGTACAAACCTTTCTAAAAGAAGGTAAAGGCCATCTAATTAATTTAGATGGACATTATTGTAACTGTTTTATAATATAAAAATAACTACTGTATTAAAAAAAAATCTACTTCAGAAGATGAAAGCTCCCAATTTTAATGACTACATGCAAGCAGATCAGTATTTATGTACTGCACCATGCCACTGTGCTTGACTCACGCTTCCATCTAGTGTTTATTACGTGGAATTACATTAAAGGATGCTACAGACTTTAAAATACAACCCCAATTTTAGAGCACTATAAGCCTGTCACAGATACGAAATGTTAAACGACAAGTAGATGACAGGTAATATTGTGCATGAGGTTAGTAGTTTGGTAGTATCAGGTGTTTGATCAAGTGTACTCTATATAATTTCCTAGTTGATTTTGTGCGCATGCGCAAACAGAGGGGGTGGGTTTGTTTAGCATGACCAAATGTTTTGTTTCCTGTCCGATGAAATGGGTCGATGAGCTAATACGGGACAAGCACGTCAGTAAACGCTTCTCAGGTACAAAAAAAAAGAAACCTTAACGGAAGTATGCAATTTATATTCAGTGCATTTGAAATTATTTAATTCCCATGTAGCAGTCAGTAGCAGCGTTTGGGTTAAGAGCTTGCTATACAACACACTGAGGCTAGCTTCTGGCTAACACTAGCTTTACTAAACCATGTAACGGTACCTTGATGTTGCTCAGGTGACGAGGGCAAAAACTAAACTAAGTTACCCTCAAGTCTTCACATGCGAAACGAGCTATATTGCCTAAAACAAAAGATATTAATAATAACTTATTTCTGCACATCCATTTTTCAGACGATCTAAGGTAACGTTAGCACTGGTAAGGGATCATTACCTTTAGGAGCTAATGTCAATTCCATTTAACGCCGTGCATGCTATTGCATCTTACAATTATTGTCATTACACCGGGACTACTGGACATATTGGCACTTCAGCCATAGCCCTGATACTATCATTCAGTGGAAAAGTACTCCAACTACAGCATCAGCGGCAATGCAGTAGAAACCCTGGCTATGAGTTATTAAACAGGATCTTGCAGTAAACGGCTCAAGTACTTTTAGGATTAGGCATTGACAGGTAATGCTCATATTTGTTTTTGTATTTCACCAGATAGTATTTGTGCTTGACCTCCACAAATCTTATAAAAACCCTGATTCAGACAGTGGATTCTCACTTCTCACTGTCTGCAGTTTGTGTCTTATGTTTAATGTTAATCATACATACAGTAATAATATTAACTGAATCACCAAGAACAACCAGTGTCCCCTGCAGGGAAAGCATGTATGTAGTTTTAAAACAGTACTTTTTGAAGTTATAAACAACTTTGGCATTTCCCTTTTTCCTCCAGTAATAGGAATTTTCACTCACTTTAAACTTCCTGGAAATAGGTGATCCATTGCTGTAAATCACAAATCTGCTTGCCTTTATTTTATCTTGTTAGGTTGCTATTGCTTCGTTAAAACCAATAGAAAAACACAAGTAAAACAAAAGATGAAATGTTATGTATGTTTTAACTTTATTTCGAGAAAGTTAAGTCAAATATATTTTTAGATTGTATTTAAATTAAGGTATGGCAACCTTTGTATGTAATAGACCCAACAAAATGACTGTTCTTTAGAGAGTGATGGTATCACACTCTATGAAATGTTATGTAAGGGTATTTTGGAGCCTACTGTAACAGGCTGGAACTATGCAGTGCCGCAGGTGGTGTGTATAAAACAAATAAATATTTGACAACTGCTATTCAGTTCCCAGCTGCAGGGACTGTTCTATGAGCATGATCTGTCTTATTTTTAAATCCATATTGTACATACAGCTGGTAAATTCAGAAGTCAGATGATATGCAATAAGTGCCCTCACTCTCTAAAGTGGAGAACATTTTAAGCCTGTCAAGTCCTTCTGTGTGGTTCTTACCCACTGCTGCTTGTAAATGACTTTGCACAGTTCAGTTCACTTACTCAGTTACACTCGCTGTTAATCATTCTGGATAGGAAAATTATTGCAGTGCTGGAAAGGAACTCTTGCTCGTATTCCAGTAGGAGTTACTAATGATTAATAACCTTATTTAAAGGAACATCAGATTTTGTGCAGTCTTCTCAGAGTTGCTGGTCGGCTTTTTTGCTCACAGTGACCTTGTACCAGTCTACAAGTAGACGAAGCCATGGGGAACACAAGCAGCGAGAGGGCTGCCATGGGCCAGGGGGAGAAGGGTCAACGGAGGGACAGCCGTGGCACTAAGGACGGAGGTGGGCCAAAAATCCTGATGGACAGCCCTGAGGATGCAGATATTTTCCATGGTGAAGACATGAAAGTAAGTTGTCCTGCTGTCTCAGAAACAGGTTTCCAGCATGGCTGCACCCATTGCACAGGAGCATAATGAATAATGGTTGTATTTTAGGCTCCTTCAGAGAAAGATGAGTTCCTTGCATGGCAGCAAGACTTAGAAGCAGATGACAAAGGGCCAACTCTTGACCGGCCGACAGTCTTTCGCTGGACTGGAGATGGCAAGGAGGTTTACCTCTCTGGATCATTCAACAACTGGGCTAACAAGATACCCCTCATCAGAAGGTAAGGGAGAATCTTAAACTCTATCTCTGTTTGTTTTTTTTTTCTTTAAGCCAGTGGTGACATTTTATCAGTTCTGTTTTCATTGTTAGTTATTGTTGCTAGAGCATTCATAACCATGTGTATTCATGAAACAGCTGCTTGGGCTCTTCTTGACTAGAAATTTTTTAGTCTACTTACACTAATACGACTTTCCTAAATAATTGAGTTGGCTTCATTAACAGGTCTGTAAAACCTCCCAAAGAGTGTTGCAAAAACACCACTTTGTTTTCTCAGAAATAAGACCTTAATTGACAAAAACAAAAAAAACAACAAAGATGAAAATGCCAAACTAATCAACCATTTGAGAGGGCAACCAGAGGAACAGGAGAATTGATACCTGAAGTTTCACTTAATCCTTGAAGAACCTGTGAGTCAGACTGATTTTCTAGATCCAGTTTAATGACTTCTTCATTGTGTGCCCTCACTAAATACAGGGCATACATATTATTAATGAGGTTGAAGATTCAAAGAGAGTGCTGTGCTAACTCGCCTGTGTGCCAAATGTTCCCTCTTGTCATTTGTCAAAGTCAAAACACCTTTGTGGCCATTGTGGATCTACCTGAAGGAGAGCACCAGTACAAGTTTTATGTGGACGGCCAGTGGACCCATGACCCAGCTGAGGTCAGTATTACATAATGAATCACAGTGAACTTGTGGGGCAGTAGGTTGTAGTTATACCAGAAGTACACATTAAAGCTGCAAGTGTAGAATGTGAATTCCATCTGCAAGCTATATTCTGAGGGAGAGTATTTATATTACTTTGTGAAATGACCAACAACAATTCTCTTTCTCCCAGGAAGTACAATAACAAATGTGCGCGCAATTGATCACTGTTGTCACATTTATGAATTTGATCATTTCATGTTTCCTCACAGCCAGTTGTAACCAGTCAGCTTGGGACAGTTAACAATATAATCCAGGTGAAGAAGACTGACTTTGAGGTGTTTGATGCTCTGATGGTGGACTCACAGAAATGCTCCGACATGTCAGGTGAGTGCTGACACTGTCAGCCAGTGTCATTTGTGACCTGTTACATTCAACAAATTAATATAAAGTAATTCTCTTTTTGTTACATTATATGCCATGAATTTAAAGTGCAAAATTTAAGTTTCTCTGTTATACTGTTCCACTCTTGTTCTGCCTTTTCTCCATCATTAGACCTCTCCAGCTCTCCTCCTGGGCCATACCATCAGGATGCCTATATTCCTAAACAGGAAGAGAAGTTTAAGTCTCCACCCATTCTTCCACCTCACCTGCTACAGGTCATCCTTAACAAAGACACTGGAATTTCTGTAAGTAGCTGTGATGCAATTAAATTACTTACTTTTATTGTGAATCTTTCTGAAAAATACACTTGATTTCCTCTTTTTTTTTAACTGTAACTGTAACATTCTAAGCTTAAATTAAAGTCTAACAACATTTAATATTTCTGTTTCTTTTTAAATCCAGTGTGACCCTGCATTACTCCCAGAACCCAACCATGTCATGCTGAACCACCTCTATGCTCTTTCCATTAAGGTAAGGCCTCAAGTCGACTCAATCACACCATGTTTTCTTTTTGCTATTTTTCTGCACCATGTGGCTGCTGAAATGTGGTAAAACTTTCTGTCGTGACACTTGAGAAGTGACCAGCTTTGTGAGCATTTTTAATAGAAACTGTGAGCTGCTGCAGCTGTTAGCAAGCTTGCACATAGCTTACGCAGCAGATTGTATCTATGGAATGCCAACAATGATAAGAGGCTGCTAATATGGGAGCTGGAGGACAGATTATTCCACCTTTTTCCCCACACATTGAGACAGGAAAAACAAACAAAATGTTCTTGTCAGGATATAAATACCAACAGAAGAGTCACAATAAACAGAGAGGAAAAAGGCCTCACAATTCACAAGCAGAGCTCACACTTATACCCTCCTACTGGATTCAGATCTTAACCAAAATAAGTATTTTCCATCTGGGTTGGTTGGATAGATATTCAGTCACTTATTCTTTTCCAAGGTGGATTATATGAAATGGTGATTTTTTTTTTTAATGTGGGTATTATTCTTAGTAGTGACTTTGTAGTTGTGACCACAATGTTATTATACAAAAAAATAAGCCTAATAGAAATCTGTATTTTTGTTGGCAAAATAAGACAATAATGGCCCTATAAAAGGAACATTACAAGGTGCATTTTCTTTGCATGACAAAATATCATTTGACACTGGAGTCACTGTTTGCATCTGTAATCAGAGCCCATGATGAGCTTTTTCAGGGAAGGCCCCTAATGGCAAGTCACAAGGTTTAGTTTCACCTCAGTACCTGTAGCTGTTAATATTATCAGTTTTTCACAGCTACAAAAATCAAAAGTGGTCCACTAAGACAGACAAAGAAAGCTCAGAAAAAATGTCCTTATTTTATGTGATAATTTTCTGTAACAATAGGGCACCACAGGAATGAGCACTTAAACTAGGAAGTAATTTTAATTCCCAGTGGTCTATCCTCTCAACCTAAATGAGGGTTTTAAATGAGTTGTTACATGCTTGAAAAAAAGTCTGCTGTTAACATAGACTGAAGAGATTTTTCATTACCTACTATTTGTGAATCTTGTTAGATTTCACATGTCCTTAAAGTGAAGCTGCTAACAAGTGGCTGAATGAGGCTACAGCTGCTCTCAGGGACATTAAATGTCTTCACGCTAGGTGAGGCGACAACATTATAAAGGCGGTGTTCATTTGTGTGTGTTAGTGGTAAAAAAAAGTGTATTTGCCAAAGAGCTTATTTTCTGCAATAATCCAAAATCCAATGCAAAAATCACGGCAATGCTACTTCTGGGTTTACATCAGAGCTTTCCACAAACACACACACACACAGACAAAAAGGTGAAAGGGAGGGAATAGACAAGGTAAAAGTTGTGAACCTGTCCTTGAATGTGAAGTAGCAAAAGGAGGGTTTAGTTTCCTTTAATAGTAGCATTGTTGTAACAGTGGCAGAGTTTGAAGAGTTTCTCTTTGAAAGTAGGAACAGGAAAACAATCATGGTAGACATTATATTCCCTCTTTGTTGATGGGGATTAGTGAGCCGAGTGGGTCGTCCAGATTAGTGGGTGGGCCTCCCACTAATCTGTGGTTTATAGTATGCGTATTCTGCACCTGGTACGATTGATAGCATTCTTCCAATGCTGTAATGCTTCATTGTAGAAAAGTAAATGTATTCTTCCATTTCCTCTCTTTCACAGGATGGAGTGATGGTGCTCAGTGCGACACACCGCTACAAGAAGAAGTATGTCACCACTTTGCTGTATAAACCAATTTGATTGAGGACTGCCTTTTAAATCTTGTCCAAGCGTGTACACTGAGTGTACAAAATATTAGCACCATATAGCACCAACACCTGTTCTATCTTAAACAAAGAGAAAGCAGGTGAATCCAGGACATTAACCTGGATGAGATAAATCTAAAAAGAAGTTAAGAGCTTTGAGATTATATCTTGTACACTCACTGTATATCCAGTTATTGCGCACATGTATTTAGGATGATTAATATCACTCGATCACCACAATCTTTCATTATCCGCCTTTATTTGTTCACCGATTGCCCTCTGTAGGTTTCAGCAACTCTCTTTGCTTAGTTGACAGAGTGAGCGAGTAATCATGAGGTTGGACGGTGAAAAGACAGACGGAAATGTAATGAGGAGGATTAGGAATGTGTATAGAAGTTGACTGAAAGCCCTCAGATACATGAGGTTGCTGTCATGTTTCTCAGCATTGAGAAGACAACAGCAGAACAATCAAAATGTGAATGTGAAGGTCAAAGAAGGAATAAATGCACTGCGGTAGCTTTCCACTGTTTGTATTTACCTGTTTATCTTGAAGAATTGTTTATTTACTGATAATGACTAAGCACACATTAGGTTTTTTTTCTGCCACTTGTTAAGTATTCAGTAATGTGATATTTTTTCTACATTTTGTTGATTTTGTGGTCAGAAACTTTGTATAGTTAGTTTCAGTGTTGTGGTTGAGACATAGTCAAGAGCAGCTTGTTAGGGTTTGGGTTTGGTCTAGTTTAGACCAAAACAATTTAATGTTTTTGAGAAATCAATTTGGTCTGAACTTTATAATTACGTTATTAGTTTTGCACTACGAGAACAAAGTTTATTTTTTAATGTAGACTATACATACAGTGTATGTACACTTACTGCATGACAATTCATCAAAAGAGTGATGCTCACCCATTTGAATAGCTAAGCATGTTTAGTGGTTTTGACACTGAGTAACCTCATTTTTATTTTTGTCAAACAAATGATTCTAAAAACTCAAGTCACTTCACTCCCTGCTGGCCAAGGCATAGTCTACATGTATATGAACAGTTTTGGAAACGGATTATTTTTTCTTTTTTTGGCTTTTCATCCAGACAAACTGCGTTTTAAGTTAGTTAAGTGAGTTTTTCCCTTGTAACGTCCGAAGTCATTATGTTTCATCTAATGGTGGGCGTCACCCAAATAATTCTGGCTCTGACGTACACACTGAGACTGGAAACTGCAACACAGGATCCACAGATTTTGTCTTGTGTTTTTATCATCCATGCACTGTTGTGTGCTTTAAATACATACTGCTCATACACATTGGGTGTGAAGTGATCATGCATTTGGAGAATGGTTACATTGCACATACCATATCAGGCACATAGCTTTCCAATAATAGCCTCTTTTCTGATTGGCCAGCATCCTCTTCTTTGTGTTTTGTTCATTCAATCACAGATTTAAAAATAAATAGTACTTATGTGGATTGGATTTTTTTTCAAAGGAAGAA
>JAOWBC010000711.1:16320446-16330919 GCA_028566105.1 Hypoplectrus providencianus
TTAGTGAAAAGGAAACATTTAGTGGCCCATTAAAGCTACGTGAAACTACAAGTGACGCTAACATGCTGGACATTCACAAATTATTGTACAGGTACAATGTTTACTATGTGCACCATATTAGTTTAGCTTGTTAGTATGCTAAAATTTAATTTGCCCATTACATTTCACACAAGTTTGGACCAGCTTTTCTCATTTTAGCAACAAGCCAATCCTTTGAGTTGGCCGTAGTGAAGCTGCCTACTATTCCCCAAACAAATGGCAGTTAAAAGGGTTACAGTTTACCATGAAGCCTATTTATTGAAAAATATGATTTCAGAAATGTAAACGACAATTGGCAACATATATAATAATCTTATCTTACAGAAGAAGGTAAAATAACCACTTTTGTTTTAACACCCATGTATGTGCTTTCCGCACAGAATGTGTGTGAAATATGATCGGGCAGTATTTAAACAATGCCAAAAGTCCAAGGACACAGATACCATTAGTTTTCAGTGTCTGGGATCCTCTTCCAGATGTTGTGCCAGTTTGTCCAGATATCAAGATATTTTACTGGATAAGTAAAAGTATTGACTAAACTCAGTGGGATCTGTCTATTGGGGTTTCATGAATATATGCTCCCAAATCCAAGACAACCCATCCAGTGTTTTCTAGAAACACTTTCCATTATTATCCGATAGTTAATAATATATGAGTACAGCCCAGAGTGGTGGATCTACTGACAGAATTGGCATCCCTTCTAGACGTGTAACTTAACAATGCTGTACATGCTCAAAATACATTTTCCAACCCAACTGCATTTCAATGGCTCAATCCCCTTTTATGTGTTTTTGAGAATGATACCGAATCCTTACCTGCTACCTGCTTTGCTACTCTGTGGCTGACCTCTGACCTCAATCCTGTAGAGGAAGGCAAAAAAAAACAACCTTACTTTCTCAGTCAAAAAAGTATAATAAAAGGCTCATAGCCCAGGTATTAACCACATATTGCTTTTCTCAGGTGACTACACTGTTGTGGTGTAAACTTTTCAAAGAACTTTTAAGGAACTAAATTTATTTTGTATTGTGATATTCATTTATTTTAAAGCTTATGTGAAATGTATATGCTAAGTGTTTGAAGCTTTTTTAAACAATGAGTTGGTCTTCGGTGTTTGTCCAATGTGCACTTTTTCTATTCACTACCCACTTGCCACATTCTATTTTGAAAATTATTATGCTGTTTGACAGCTACATTACTGTCTATCACCTGTAGTCTATTTTCTTCTACGGAGGACTTCTCAACATTCATTTCTGTCTCCAAATTTCTACCCTGCTTATAAACTGCTCTGCTTTCTAACCCGTCGTGATAAGGTGGCACTATGCATTTAAGTAGTCCATTTTGGGCATTTGCTGTGGGAGGATAACTAGCAGAGTGGCTCATTTAAATTCACACTTTTGTAATATTTCATAACTCGACTTGTGACCTCTTGTCAACAGTTTCCTCGCTCTTGATTGCTGAGACTACAATGATTAAAATTGAGGAGAGAGTGCAAGCTTTTATGGATGCCGAGTATGAATACAAAATTAGTGATGCAGCTCAAGAACAGTTTGGGAAATAGGACTGACAAGGAGTGTTGACACATCATCAAACTGAGACTGATTGCTTGAATAATTGGTTTGTACCTAATTATATTAGAGTGCCCTCTTGGGTGTGTGTATGATTATGTGTGTGGAGCGTTCTGTGTTCCTTCGCTGCCTGTGTACTGGGATAGGGGCTGGCCGGGGGGAGCTTTGCTCCAAAGAAACCGGCGGATTTGTTTTCTAGCGGGGGCTTCGATCAAATTCACAGAGCAATTCTCCAGAAGCACAATTAAATTTTAAAAGTTTACAATCACGTTAGGGAGCTGTAGAGAAAGAAGGAAGCGCTGGAAGGGCGACCTGGTGTTTTTGTTCTGAGCCTGTGATAAGAAGGCAGCCTCTAAGTGAGTTAAATGAGAAATAGCGTCGGCACAGCTGTTGTTCCATTAAAGGCCCCCCGAGGAGGCTTTAGAGGGGGTCCGAGAGGATCCGATACGGGCAGTATGCCAGCAGGCCTCACCACATCTGTTACTGATTCTTTGTCTGGTGACAGAATTTGGTGTTTGTCCATGACCTATCTGCTTCCAGATTTACAGACATCGTGGAATCACCCTCTTTGTATGAAAACATGACTGATTTCTAAATCTGCATTAATTTGCTTTGGCGACCGTGGTTTCCTATTATTCTAAGCATTTCCATGACAACAACACTGCTCTTTGCACTTCACTGGACATAACACCTGAATCAGTAAGCAAGCAAAGTAATGGAACATTGTAGAAAAAGACGAAGAAGAAGAATTGAAAAAAAAAAAAAAATCTGAGAGATTTATCTCTGGTATTTGTTGCATCAGAGTGCAGGTGGATCTTGTTTCCCAGCCTGTATGGAACTGTTGATCCGATATAAGTGCGAGCTCCCGCAGGAAAATGTGGAGCTTTGCATTGCTCAGATGAGATCTGCACAGCAGAATGTGACCTGAATTACAATGCTTATTTTCACGTCTATTTTCCCCACATACGTATAATATTGAAAATGTAAGGTTCACCTATTATATAACCAGTACTTTGATCAAATTACCATATATTTTATGAAAGATGTTGCTTAAATAGTTATTATTAGCTCTAAAGAGCTCTTTAGCTTATATTGCTTGTTATTTTGTTTATTTCGGTATAATTTTTTTTACTGCTTCTTTGGTCCAACAATTCTTGCTAACCAAATCAGCAATTTCTTTCACCCCAGGAGCATTTTGCAAATTAGCGCCTCCTACTGGTAGCAGGGCATCAGCATGTCCACATAACTATGGTAGTCATTTGTAGGGATTGTTGCTTGTGTCACTGTTGCTGGAAACTAAACTACTTCTCTAAGTTTAGCAAACAAACTGACATAGTTAGGCTTAGGAAAACATATAGTATGATATAAAATATGCCACTGCTGAATGTGACATAAAATGTGTATTTTCACTGGAGACAACAACACCAGTTTCCAGGTAAAAGTCATGTGAGGTTGACCCATCCAACAACCCTCATGTCCACCCTCAGTGGACTTGGTTATTATGTATTTTCACTTATACCTTGACCTCCAGGGTGAGGCCTAAAATTAAACTTAGAAAAGGATCTTAAAAACTCTCATAAATACATATGGGGTTATGATTATGATTATTATTTTTTGTTTAGCAGCTTAAGACCCAGACATTTCCCTCAGAAGTTAGTAGAAAGCACCACCATAGCCTAAAGCAGAGTTTGAGCAGTTCTTAAAAAGGCTTGAATTAGATTTTTAGAGTTTTATGGTCATGAAGTGTCTTATTGTTAATCATGGCAAACACTTACATTTTAGGGTGATGCCTAGTTACATGATTATATTGCCGCACATCATTCACTCATTAAATATGGTTTAGCCTTTAGTCGTGACTCGGATCACGACTTTCTTTTTCTAGTAATATTTTGATTAGTTCTCCACAGGCCAGCTGCTATCTCAAAGGTAACAGGATTAAAGAAGTACACAAAACAGTACAGATGATGCAAAGCTAAAGACAGCTGGCCAGGGGGTTCTGCTACTTCTCATAGTTGCAAGAATCTGGAAAATATTTTTAGTGTAGAGTCACAGCAGCCAATATGCAACATGCAAAAGGGACTTGATTATGGTGAGTCCTTCGCTGGATAACACAGATTAAATGGATTTTTCTGGATGAAAGGTAGATATACTGTAACGCCTAAGTGTCTAGATGTGGAGAAAAAACTATAGTCTACTCTGTTAGTGCAAAAAAGACCAGGACAGCTTTTTGTCACACCAGGCACATAAGGGGGAATCAATCTACACAACTCAGACAAGGTAGAGCGGTTGGTCAGTTTAAATGAGCCTTACTAGAATTCGACTGGTACATGGTGAGACGAGGCCAGGCAAAGGTTTCAGAAAAAGGCACAGGAGAAAAAGTAAAGACCAAACACACAGCGGGCACTGATTAGACACAGGTGACACTAATCTGGGAGGGATTTTAAACTAAACAGTAATGTCTCATTACCCTGTACATGTTACATGGCTTTTTGTATTTCCTGTTTCCCACACTGTTGTCACAACAACATGTAAACATCTTATTTAAAATGTTAATCAGCTTTTTTTTTTTTAACACTTTATCAAACATACAACATTGAAGTCTGCATCACTTTTAGATAAACAAGGAAACATAAGAATTGTTGATATTGTCAAGCTGATTTTTAAACATAAAGCTTAGCCCTGACATGCATTTGTTTTGTCAGTTAAATAGTATTACACTACTCCTGTTAAGAATTTAAAAGCTTGGCTTGCAACCGATATTTCCTCATGGTCTCTCATGGTATTGCAGAGAAATACATCCCCGTAGCATGTTGGTGTAATGTTACCACTCTTATAAAAGAAACATAGGTAAAACTGCTGACATCACAACTCAAACTGCAAAACAGTTTGATCATGAATAATTCTGAATACTTGAATACTTTTAAAAACTGTCGACAACACAATGTATCATCTATGTGCTTAGCAGGGAGAAACACAACTGTGTGTATTTATTGGTGAGCTGCAAAATGTGGAAGAAAACCTAAAAGCCAGAAAACATTTTTGGATAAATGTCCCAGATGAACAGTTCTCAATGGACGGAAACAGCGCTATCTCTGTGTCCGGAATCCAATTTTTAAAATACATTAATGATAAAAAAGAATAAATAAATGAATAAAAAGACATCTGTTTGTCTCCTTAAGTTCACCAAAGGGTGAGAATAAGTGTGATGTCTGCAGCTTGTTTCTGCAGCCCTCAAGTGGCCAGAAAATTACAGCTTGATTTTTCCAGTTTTTGACAACTTTAGCAGAAAAATAGCCTTTTTGTCTTCAAAGGAGCAAATTGGTTTAAATTAATTTATGTTTCTTGTGTATACTGTGTGTATAACAGAACAAATGACTAGTCAGAAAGAAAAGTCTGGTGAAGAAAAGATGTTTGGCATGTTTTGGTGTCTCCGGTGGCTCACACTGGCATAGCATAGTGGCTTAACATGGCGGACCTGGATTTGAATCCAACCCAGGGTCTGTTTGCTGCAAATCTTCCCCTCTCTCTCTCCCCTTTCCATTCTCTCTGTTACTATCCAATAAAGCAAAAACATGCCCAAAAGTAATCTTTACAGACGTTTGCCGTGTAAAAATGATCTGCTATTCTTCATCTAACATCCTCTGAGTAGCCTTTGAAACCTTAACCTTAACATAGAAGTCATGGAATTTATTTATTTTTTATATATATAAATCAATAAAAACGAGGTCTATGAATACTCCACTATGTCTGTGCTAAATGGGAAGGGAATGCTTTGAAAAGTTAGTACTTCTTCTTGAATTCAGTGTTCATGCACAGTGTTCTCCCCTGGGGTCAACTGCACAGAGAAAGCCTTAAATCCAGCTCTTAGTCAGACTGCTAAAGATATCTATGTCAGGAGACACATTTATTTTTCCGCACACACATTCGTATCTCGAGCCCCTGTGACCACAAAACTGTTCCAGCATGTAACAGGAATCTCTTCCCTTATGAGTAATTTCTTTGTGGGCTACTTATCTTGATGTCTGCTCATGTCGGAATTAAACATTGAGCCTAGCATAGAACATACCCTAATTGTGGAAATTACATCTGACTTTGCTGCCTGAGCTCAACTCCCCCTCTTATCCTTAAGCCTGTTTTGGGAAGTGATAACATATTTTCTGGCTTTTCACCCTAGTTCTGGTTCACTTTCATTATTTCAATTTTGCAGCATTAAATCTTAAAGTTGCCCCATGATAAACAGCTGATTTTTTTTTGTGTCTGCAATGCTTTTGACAACACCGTAGCATTTTGGGGCGAATGCTTTCATCTGCAGACTCGTTTTTTTCGTGTTTACGGCCACTATCTTGTCATGCATACTGTATTTCTCTTTTCCCATAAGGCTTTTTTATGCCGAGGCAAAATCCATTTAGATATATCTGGCAGAAATGAGTCGGACAATCCCCAAGGGTACTTTGCACCATCCTTCACTCTCTCTTCCCTATTCTCCACTTCTCTGTTTGCGGAAAACAGAATCACTTTCAGCACCTCAAGAATATCATGTTCTCATTATATCGTTTGTTCCTTTGCTTTCACCGTTACACTTGCTTACACAGCCACACGAAGCATCCTGCTGTTCCAAAAAGCCACGCAAACAAGCTAAATTAGCTTGTCTGTGACAAGACTTGCAATTTATAATAAAAGGAGTTATAATTAATCTGTGGGATCAAGGCTGGAATAACATAAAGACAAAATATAGGTTGCAGCATCCTTAAGAAGGAAATAAAGACTGAATGTTTATTCATTAAGTGTCTCCAATTTTAATGTTTCTTCTCATCTGTTGGATGTGTAAATAGCATGGATGTAGCACATGGTGGTCAGCATTTCCTAGTGGTCACTCGTGGTATTGCAGCAAAAACAAATCTTTGTCAAACAGCATTTTCCATATAGACCACGACTATAAAAGCAACATTTGTAAAACTGCTGGCAGCAAAACTCAAACTGCAAGTTTGTTTTGACTTTTTCTGTTACTATTTTTTAATCCTAAAGATTTTATACTTTAAAAACGTGACATCAACACAATGATAAGTCTAGGGGCTGAGCAGAGGGAATATGACTATGCATATTCATGAAGCAGCTCAATGCAGAAAAAAAAAACAAACAAACAAACTGAAAGCCAGTTTTTGGAATAACGGTCATTGGACTTAAAAGTTGTTGTCTTTGGTTCTGTAATTCAGTTTTTAACAAAACATCTTTGGTGAGAGAGGTTTTTTCAGGTTTTAGGTACTTAGGTATTCCAATTTTTTTGCTAAACATAACACTGTAAGTTAACTAAATGCAAAACGAGGGGAGCATTTTTATGCTAAAATCAATTTGACATTATAAGAATTGAAGACATTTTGGATTTTTTTTTTTTTTTTAAGAATAAAATTTACCCAAATTGCTACAGTGTTGTCAGAAGGAGACTCGTTTCTGCTTGTTTTTCAGCCACTATCTCGTCAAGCATACTGTATTTCTCTTTTCCCATAAGGCTTTTTTACGCCAAGGCAAAATCCATTTAGATATATCTGGCAGAAATGAGTCGGACAATCCCCAAGGGTACCTTTCACCATCCTTCAATCTCTGTTACCTGTTCTACTCCTCTGTGTTTGTAGAAAACAGAATCCTTTTAGTGCCTCAACACTATCATGTTCTCATTATAACATTTGTTCTCTGGCTTTCACCGTTACACTTGCTTTCATGGCCACCCGTAGCACCACGCTGTTCCATAAAGCCACGCAAACAAGCAAAATGAGCTTGTCTGTGACGGGACCTGTAATTTGGGCCACGTGTGAGATCAAGGCTGGAAAAAAAAAAAAAATAAAGACAGAATATATGCTGTGAAAAATTTTGACACAAGGAATATTTGCATGGGTTCAGTGGAAATGAAATTACTCAGTCCAACCATAATGCCTCCCTGAGCGAGGAGCGCAGAGTGTGCACGGCAGGGGATTAGAGTCTGTAATGGGGTTTTGAGGATAGTCGGGATTTCAGATCTGGAGCGATATGGTGCCAGGGGTAAACACTAGGCAGGGGACTAGAGGATTTAGCCAGCGAAGGCTTTCCCCTCCACGTGGACCAAGTATCACTGTGTTCTAAAGTACACCCATTTCCCACGGTCATTTACTCAAGCATCTCCAGTGGGGATTTGGTTATCCTCTCTGAAAGGGCACAGTAGTCTTATAATACTGGCCGTTCACGAGAGGGGGTGAGAGGGAGGGAGATGGATAATGATTCAGTGGGAGTGAGAGATGAACAGTCTCTGAGAGGGCCGGATAGAAAAAAAAAAAAGAGGGAAAGAAGAGATAGACTGAGTCCTCACGTGTCTGTTGTGTCTGTGTGTAAAGTACATTTACAGATTTTACTTGGGTATTCCATTTTTTTTTTTTGCCACATGTATATGTATATATATGCATAACATTGTGAACTAGAAACATTGCACTCGGAGAGCGCAGACCTCCGCCATGCAGCTCGTGTCCCCCTTATATTGTGATTCACACCAAAACTTTTACTGTTGCGTGTCTTTTTTATTTTTAACTTTTTTTTATGTGTTTAAACTGGTATGTTCACTGTTCATAATGTAATCGGTGCTGCAAAAAATCCTGAATCCAGAAGGCATTCCCGATCACCACCAAAATTTAATGGGTTCATCCTTGGGCTCAGCCGCACCTCTGGTGAAAATTTCAGGTCAATTCATCCATAACTTTATCCGTAAACGTGGTCACAGACAAACAGACAAACAAACAGACAGACAGACAGACAAACCAACGCTATCGAAAACATAACCTCCTCCTTTGGCGGTGGTAATAATTAACTTAATGCAACACAAAGGAGCATTTGTACTAAAATCAGTTTTCTATTGTAACATCCTAAATCGAGTGCCATTTTTAGCTTTTGACAGACTGTTTCTTTATGTTCTTGGGTCTCATACTGAGCACATCGCAGTGGATGAGGAACAGCTGATCTACAGGAGGAGTTTTCTGTACGATTCCTCCTCATTTCACTGAAGAAACAGAAATGAGGTGGCAGCTGGCTGGAGGGAGAAAGTGTGAAATAGGCTGAAATGAACAATTTAATTAAATTGTATGGTGCTCGGCTTAGGTTAGCCCTTGCTTAATAATGTGTTTGTGTAAAGGGTTGACTGTTAGCCAGTGTTACTTGACTTGAGGCTTTCCATGTTAGGTAAGTTTATAATTCACTATATTTTGGGAAAATATTGTACTTTTTACTTCACTGTATTCAGCGGACAGCTTCAGTTACTGTTTCAGTGCAGATTTAACATAAAAACATGATCATTTTCATGTGATTAGAAATGTCTTTAGATTAAACATATGTCAGCATATTAAGTGGTAAAAATGCTGCTTACATAAATGCATCAATACAAATAATCAAAAATGTATTTTGGATGTATATCAATCTGAGAAGAACTATTCTACTCTAGTTAGTACTTTTGATACTTTAAGTACATAATAATGCTGATACATTTTACTTTTACTTTTCTGAGTTGGAGTAAAGCCAGAACCAAGATAAGCTGATGACATTACTAGGGTAACTTTTTTCGAACTCTGACTAAAAAAAAAGAAAAATCTCTCTTCAGAGCTGCATGTTCAAAATACCCCTTTCATAGCTATAATTGTTGTCATTTTTCATGCAAAACATGTAAACAGCTTATTAAATCAGAGAGATTTTCTCCTTTTATGTTCATGCATGAAGAAAAATTTGACAGTATGTCTTATTACTCGCCGAAAGAGGCCGTTTAGCAAGGCATGTTATTTTCCTTTTTACATTTCATTGGTAATCCCTCTGTACTTCCTAAAACAGTTGGTATCCTGCTTTAAATGCTTCTAGCTGTTTCCGACTGTATGACCTATAAAAACCAGTCTGACTGCTGTTTTTTGATTAACCTTTAGTGTTTAGTAGTACAAACACGAGGATCCATTTATGTGTGTACAAATTCCCTATACATGCATTAAAATGTATGGCCATGTTTTTTTTTTTTCAGATTGTGTGGCTTTTTGTTCATTCAATAAACAGTGCTCCAGCTTTTTTTCCCGATATAATGGAACTGTTCACCTTTGCTACACACCACTTCTCTAGGGTCAAGAGTTCATAGCCTTTACTTTTGTTGACTGTAGATTAAAGACTGTTTTAAATTGTGTTCTAGCCGTAACAACACTGATCACTTTGGGATTCCTCGGCAGGGTGCACGCTCCTACACTTTGCCCTGAAGGTGCTGACGCCGTGTTTATCCTCTGATTGGCCCGAGATCACGAAAAACCACAGCTCCTCTCTCGCAGCACTGCAGCGATGCAGCGGCTCACCAAGCAGACATGTTTGGAGACAGATGGAGTCAGAGAGCGTGTCGGGACTGTCTGAGATGAGCTTCACATCTGCCGCTCACAAGGAATCGGGCCACAGACGGTCAGGGATTACACGGTGGAAAAGAGGGAGTCAGTAAGAATCTGAGTTCAACTTTAACCTCTCTGACCCCCGAGGTAGGAGTGTGGAGCGACAGGGCAGAAAAGCCAGAGAGACAGGTCAGGTTGTGAAATGCATAAATCCAACCATGCAGGAAAGGTGAGGCGAAATTTTGTGCAGTCTGACCTAGATGCAGATCCATGCTGCAGTCACACCTCAGAGCACTCCTCTAAGTTAATCAAATTAATAAAACACACGCTCAACCATTGTAAATAACACATTTCTCGACCGCATCTACCGTAATTAAATTTAATTAACACACTGCACTTGACTAATTGGAAAGAGTGGGGTTTTATGAAAAGGGCACATTTGTGCACATTGTCTTAAATAGCTCAGTGTTTATCAGCGTAACGGTGAAGCTACATGGGCAACAACG
>JAOWBC010000711.1:16340949-16357430 GCA_028566105.1 Hypoplectrus providencianus
GCCCAGAGCCGGCTGAGATAGGCACAGCCTCCCCGTGACCCGGGATTACCTGGATAGAGCGGTTCGGAAAATGGATGGATGGATGGATGGATTATCTTTCTGTTTTTTGGTAATTTGGGGGGGGGATTTCAATTATATTGGTATCACCAACTAAATGACTACATTTATTTTATTCTTATGACTAAAACACTTGTTTCCAATGTTCTTTTGAAACCTTTCTGCTCACCATTAACGGCCTTTCTTTATCTTTATACTGCGCCCCATCATTACTGGCTCCCCTCTTGTCCTCTTATAATTGCTATGGCCACTAGAGGTCAGCACCCAACAAACATCAATATGGAACATAATAATCCAGCTCTTTCTGGGCTCAGTATTTTCTGCAGTTATCTGGATATTAATGTGCATTTTTTTCTTTCTTTTTCTGGAAGAAGTTCCATGAACAATTAAAATATATATTTAAAATAAGTGACTACAAGACTTTAATCTCCAACTTTTGGGCTGAAATACTTCAGACACATTTTCCTGTTAAGTGGTAATTCTGGATATTTTACTATGCAAGCTGGTGGAGGAAAAATCACCATGGTTGCTCTGAACCTGAAAGAAGTATTCACTGAAAAAGCTAAAAGCTAAAATACCTAGAATTACCATTCCCTCATAAAAAAAGTTTTAAAAAATCTTTTATAACTCCGGCCTTGTCTGAGTGGCTCTTACAGTACATCATGATGACTGCCGGTGAATTTTTTTTTACACTTTCCTACATGAAAATCACAGCTTGCAATTAAGTTTCATTAGAGTTTTCTCCAGAGAAACATTTCCCTAACTGCGCACTACACGACATCTTCACCTCCAGGGTGTACGAGTCTATAGGATTAGCAGTGCAAAGTGTCCTTTAATGTGTGTATGTTAATGTTCCTCGGAGCTCATGTGATCATGCGAAACTGGAGAAACAAAGGGCCAATTAGAAAAACCATCATTACGCCCTAATCATCTGGGGTTGCACACCGAGAAATGAAAATTAGGATGGTGCTGAGTTTGTCCATCCCCAGGGGTCCGGGAGCATCTCCGCTGCACTGCCTCCCAAGCTGTTTTTCTGTCTCACTGTGCCATTTCAGCTCCTGCATTCTCTCCCCCTGCTCCCTCTCTCTGTATCTATTTCATTTTTTCCTTCTGGTTTTATTGTCCCTGGCCACCCATGAGCTCTTCTGTGATTTCGTTGTGCAGGATCTTTCAGGAGCAATTTCTCCCCTGGTAAATAAGTGTTGTGACAGGAGACAGGTTGGAGAAACGCTCAAGCCCGATGAGTGGAGAAAAACACCTTGGAATTCCTCTAGCAGCACTGTCCCAAGGCTTATTTTCCTCCGCGGCTGTGTGTGTGTGTGTGTGAGTGTGTGTATCTCGCAACAGTCAAATAGCAGAGTGCCGAAAATTAATTTAATGGAGGAACTCACTTAAAAAAAATAATTAAACAAATCTAACAGATTATATTTCTGACATTATCATAAAGTGAGGGCACAGGTCAAAGGAATATTTTATGCCCTGAGACAATGGACGCATCTGCAAACACAATATGTTTATTACCAGAACGTTTCCTGATAATGATGTTTCCATGAATTGCATTGGTAATAGGTCTAATACACACAGCACGAAATACTAATAAAAAAAAAAAAGAACAAGCAAGACATAGGATAGTTAATTCATATATCAATATATCAGACAACATAAATTATTGTTGAAATCCAAGATGAATTCTAATTTCAAATCAGTATATCTATAATAATGACACATTGCCTGGACTTGATTGTCATGCATTTTGAGCTGAAATATTTTCTCTCACACTCATTTTTGAGGAATCACAAATATATTTCTAATAAGATTTGCAGATGTGGCAGGATTGGCTGGATGGTAACACAAGGTTGTCCTGCTCATGCCCCATATGAAACCAAGTCCATGTTGACTTATTTTAAATGTGTTTTTTCATGTGAAAACATGTTCTTCCCTAAACATAATTGAGATTGAAGTTTCTTTGTATGGTGGAAAAAAAAAGGGATGAAATAATGGATACAATGGAAACTCTAGAGGTTCCCTCAACTGAGTCTGCTATACTGCTCTTTCCCAAATGTCATTAAAGTTTGCTAGTCAGTTCAACCCCTGGTTTGTTGTTTGTTTGTTGTTGTTGTTGTTGTTGTTGTTTGTTGGTTGTTATGGTTACCAGTAGTTAACTACAATGATCTAGAGCAGTGGTTGAACTTTAATGAATGGACACTTGCAGCCATCCAAAACAAGTATTTTCCATAACCAACTCTGATAAAACCCTGACTTCATGTTTTTGTTTTCACTCTCATTGGAAGTACACTAAATTGCACCAGTGTAATATGTTCATGTTAAAAATAACATGCTTCTGCAATAATAATCCAAATGTAGATTTAAAAAACAATACATGTATGTCAATTTAGTAAGTTTGCCACTTCATGAACATCGAGTCCCAAAAGTGTTTTTAAAGACATCAAGGCAAAAGTTTAACCTTCATTCATTCCTTATCCTTAACAATTCACCTGAACCTGGAGGGGCTGGAGTCACTCCCAGCTGACACTGGGCGAGAAGCGGGGGACACCCTGGACAGGTCTCCAGATTATCACAGGCCAGACTTATACTTTCGGTTTGAGTATTGAAATTAATTAATATGAGTTAAGTTAATACAAATTAATACAATAGGTGCTACAAATGTTAGTTTCTTTAAATATCACAGTTTAACACAAGCATGCCAAACCACTCTTGTGAGTAAAATGAAAGCAAACTATTTATACTTCATAGTTTAACATCACAACTTAAACTGTGCCATCTTAGAAAAAGACTCAAGCTTTATTTCATATGTGTGTTAAGTAAGTACCACAAAGTGTATTACATACACTTCCTGTTTAACAAGACTATTTCAGTCATACATCTCAATTTGTCATTTGTTTTAGTTCAAGGTATTCTTCAAAGATGTGCAAACTACAACACAGGCCTTTTCATGCTTTCACATTACTGTGTTCATTAGAATATTATTCACAACTGTACTATTTAATTTAAGCCTTGAGTCTGGGAATGAATACAAAACAATAATTAAGATCACAATCATTGAGTTTCTATAAAGACCTTATTTAAAAATTCTTAATATCTATTATTCCATGAACAATGTGTCTCCACATAAACAAAGAATCATCAGCATTGTTCTAATGGACATCTTATGTCCCTTTTAGTCTCAAAGTGAAACCCACACTTAGTCCTGCAATCATGGTGTTGTTGTCTGTCTTTTAAAGTTAGCAAGCCCCAGTTACTGACCTAGATTTTCATCTTTCCACTTTCTGCAGGTATTGGCTGTTTGGCTGTGGCTGATGAATGATCTCATATAATCATTTCTTGTGTTGATTTAAAAGTATTACATTTACTGGTTGTGGCAAAGAAAAAAAAAAAAAAAAAAGTATTTTCATTAGGTTAAAAGCTACAAATAAGTAAGAGCAGGACTTGATCAGGGTCCAAGCAAAAGATGGAAAGAAGAGGATTTTTTGACATGAGTTAAATCCTCTATCCAAGTGAGAAAGTCTTTTAAAGTCAAAAATGAAACGTCTCACCAGGGAGAGACAAGCATCAGCACAACAATGAATTTCCAGAACAAGACAGCCATGAAATAAATAAAAAGAAGACTAAATGAAAGACAACTTTTAGTGAATAACAGCCGCTCTGATGCACACACTCAAACTTGCAAGCACACCCAGGGAGAGAGACGGAGAGACAGGGGGAGATGGACAGATGCTGAACCAGAAACAAGCTAAATAAGTGATGAAATGGTCTGCTCTCAGAGAAGAGATGAAATGGAAAATGTGTATAGCGGCAGACTCTGGAATACACACTGAGGAAAAAAAAACAATGTCCCGGTCAATACTGTCCCTTTTCATTAACAGCCAAAAGTCACTGAAAGCTAATGCAGCCCCTCTCTGGTTAGCTCATGTGTGCACACTCTCTGTTATCCACTCACACTCACAGCACAGAGCTGCATTCACCAAATCTAGATTCACTTTTAGTTACATGTGTTTTTCTCTGTGTTTTCTGATTGAAGGACTGTCTTTAGTCAGTGGATATTTTGTCACTTACTCTGTCAGGATTAAACATCTAAAGGCATAATTTTTAGCTTGATATGATTGAATGGGTTGATTTTATGTTAACAAAGGGGAAACAACAACCTACAACTTTACACATGGATAAAAATAGTACAACAATAAACCACAATGTTCTTCGACTCTATAGGCCCAATTGTAAACTGTACTAAAGTACTTAAATAGAATCACAAATGACACAAATTTGATTCAACTTGACAAAATCAAACTTCCAAGTGGAATTGGACATTAAAACCAGAAGAAATCAGTGACAAAATAAAGTTTAGTTGCCAAACAATGGTGTCACTGTCACCTCACAGCAAAACATTTTTGGTTTTAAACACATCTTGGGGGACCCCTATGTGATGAGTTTGCATGTTCTCTCCGGATTCTTCAGCATGCAGCATGGGTAAATACCTGGTGACTTGAAATTGCCAGAGTTATGAGAGTGAATGGCTTTCTGTCTCTACGTGTCATAATGTGTCATTAGCCATTATGTGATAATCTGATGACCTGTCCACGGTGTACCTCGCTTTTCATCCAGAGTCAACTGGGATCAGCTCCAGGCCAGGAAGAGGATGGAAGACGCTGTATCCAGAGTGTGAGGAATCTTCAGAAATTTCCTGATTCCCTGCTTTTTTGGCCGGCTATGGAGGTGTGTGTGTGTGTGTGTGTGTGTGTGTGTGTCCTGAATGGAGGGCACCACTGATTATGTCTGCAGTCCTGATTGTCAATTGTACACTAGAGCTGGTGAAAATAGCAACCTTGCAGTAAAACAGTTCCTTCACATGGCAAGTTATGAAGCAATGTCTGGGAAACACACTGTAAAAATGTCAGTACAATTAGTTCAATTAAAAAGAATAAAACAATAAATAAAATAGAAATAACATTAGCTAAAGGTATGCAAGTTGGTGGGAAGGAGGTCCGATTGGGTCTGAGTAATTAATTCATAGTAAAAGGGTGGATCCCCCAATTCTCCCACGAGATTTAAACAATGCACTGATGTAATTCAGCTTTATGACAATTTGTCATGCAAACAGGGGATTATTGTTATTGTTATAATTGTTTTGTTTTTTTTTTTCTTAAATGAAGCAGCCACAGGCAACTCAATCTTTTTGCCACAGAGTTCGACCAAACACTGAAAAAAGATTGTAACCAAAATTTTACAATTAGCCAAAACAGCCTTACCCCAAAGCATACCCTGCTTATCGACCCTGCTTCGACTGAAATGGCACTATAGTTTATCCATGAAATAGAATATTGAAGACGACTTAACTAATGATTGAACAAACACGTACGGAAGTTGCTTGTCGAATGTTTATCTGATAAAGTTGTTGCTTTAGGAGTATTTGGCATAGTTTTATACCTACAATTACCTTGGTAACAAAGTTGCCAAATCAAGTGTCAGCATGTTTGAATTGCTAAGGAAATATGTATGGGGAACGATTTCTGTTCTACACAAGACAAGCAGATAAACACATTTAAAATACCTAAAAAATAAATCAATCTCAATTTAAGTGTATGCTATATTTGGAAAGTTGTCACCACTTTACCTTGTTGTCTGACAGCCCTGTCTAGGTGGGAGGAACTGAAGTCATTCCCTTTGCTCTTGTCAAAGTCACCATTAAAAAAGCAGTAATTTTAACCTGCGGGAAAGTGGAATTTCTTGTCTCTTGCTTGATCAGTCTTCTAGTTTGTTTGTGCGACTATGGGATTTTGTTGAATTTGCAACTAACACACGATAGCAAAGTTTAACAACAACAAATACACCCAACAACAGCCAAAGTATCAGTTGACCAGAAGACCAGAGACTTCCATGTTCTTCCATGTAAACTGAATGGTTTGTCATATGAGTCCAGCAGCTTTGATGAGAGTATGAGTGACTGCTTTCCCAGCTACACCTAAAAACCAGGTTGTCTGATGTTAAAAGTAAAGAAATGAAAATTCATAGATAAAGAGTTTACATTTCTTAGGTAGCCAACATACATTTTGGTGCTCCCTCTGTTGACAGCAGTACTAAGTTCAGTGTCCCTGCTGCTGGGACAAGCACCGCCAAGTCTAAACCTCTTAAATTGAATATCTAACACATTGGCACCTGAGGTGACTGGTTCGCTATTAAATCAGTTATCTAATCATATCCATATAATGCAATAGTGAGGGTCAGGAAAGGTAATATTTAAAAGAACATTCAGAAAAGGAATCAATGGTAAACCAGCAGCAGAAGGAGCCCCATTACAGTTTTTCTCATCTCGGCCTTTGCTAATGAAAATTCTGGCGGACATATCTGGGAGAAAGAATCTCCTCTATTAATTTCATCCTGCTCCCTCTTTATTGGTCCACCCACAGAACCCAAATGAAATAACCCTGTCAGGTGTAATTCTGGTAGGACATTGCTCTCCCGGCTCAAAGGACGGGAAGTTGTATCTAACAGAGGTGTACATCACAAACAGCCATTGAGGACTCTTGCTGTGACTCATGCCAAGCTTTGCATTGTAATCCATAACCTTTAGAAAAAAAAAAAAAACATTGAACATATATGAGCTATGCATGTATACCCAGGGGTCAGAGTTTAGTCCACGATGGTGGATGGAATATAAGCTCTCCAACTGACATTACACCTCCTGTCCTCAAATGCATTCGTTATTGATGACCTTGAGGTTCTTGCAGCCAATAGAAAGAATATATATATATGTGTGTGTGTGTGTGTGTGTGTGTGTGTGTGTGTGTGTGTATGGCTTAGTACATGTGTTTATTCCTTTTCAAGATCAGGATTATTGATGCTTGCTTGCAAGGGGTTTTAGGGATCCACTGGGGACTGTGTGGGAGTTGAAGCTTCTTGTCCTTGGAAAAAATAAAGCTATCAGAGAAAGAGGTATGATGATTATGCCATGGCTTTTCCCTGACTGCGGCAGGTGCTCTGCTCACATGTGGCTCTCCCTGTGCGAGGATGGTGTGGAGGTGCGCAGGCGAGGGGTCGCCTTCGGTGAAAATCATGGCACGATTAACGTCACAATTACCAGGTGACTGCAGCCGTTAATATCCTCTTCCTCTGTCGGAGTCTTCAGGCTGGAATGAGGGCAATCCTTATTATTGTTCGGAAAGTGCAACCTCCTTTTGTAAAGCCCAGGGGTGGGTGCAAATCTCCTTTAGGCAGCTCTCGTGTGTGCCGTTGAGGCAGGACAGACAGGAAGGTAAGTAGTGAGGAAAACTGGGTCAGATTGGAAAAATTAAGTTCCACATGTTCTCCTTCAGCAGGATGATTAGAGTCATATAAACTTTGTATCATATTAAGAACTTGTAGTTGGACATAGAGTTGTCTACTGCAACTTATTGTCTTCCATGTCAATGCTTTTATTTTAACATTTTTGGATGATAGACTTTGTTTATTAGTTCTAAACAACAAGACATGCTCATTCTCAGCAGCCTACAGGACTGTTTTAATTTCATCCAATATGCATATTGTTGGAAAGCTCTTTTATTTTTTTGGCAGTTCGGGCTTGTGCTAGCTGCCAGCATTGATAGTGTAACCACACTGTGTCCTTTCTTTGTGTGTGTAGCCATATCAGAATCTATAGCTTGTTTTGACCTGCTTTATAGTGTACTATGGCAGAGGTGTCTCACACAGCCCAGTGCTGGATTTTGAACACTATAACTTATGTTCCTGTGAAGGAGGCATTCAACAGTTCTGAGCAGCTACTGGCAGAAACCAAAAGCGGAGCCTAAGTGTGAGTTATAGTTCGTACTTAGTTAAAATCAACAAAAAGCTGACTAGAACAAGCCAGAGATTCATGACCCAGGACCAGAGAGAAACTCAGGTAGAGGTTCAGTTTAAACACAACACTTTAATTCCAGGCAGAGCAAATAACAAGCAGGAAGTCAATGTGGTAACTAAATCAGGTGAAAAGTCGGACAAAAAATTAGAAACAGTCCAACAGGACAGGGGCAATAACTCCACTGAGAATAATCCAAACAAACAGTAAACAAGGTTCCATGAAGGGAGACTGGAACAGAAATTCCTAAGGGGGATCTAATGTGAAAGTGCAAAAACTGTTAAATATACACAAAGCTAACGCTCGACTACAAGCACAACAAGGACAATCTGGCAACTGTCATGGACCTGAAGGGAGAGTTATATACTGGTGAGTAATGAGCTGATTGAAACCAGCTGATGCAGAAAATTGGTGGGAAAAAGAACAAAGAGAAGTCAAGAAAACAAGGAACGACAAAACAACTGGGAAGACCATGTGGGTCATGACACAAAGGCCTTTTCTAATTGAGAAAGAACAACTGTGCTCACCAGATTTTGCCCAATAGAAGAAGAAAAAAAATCTGCGCTGTATAGAGTATCACTAGGCCTAGATTTTGGGAAGATTATATTATCATCTAGGCTGATAAATGAATTTACTTTCAAATTTGTATCGGCTAGACAGCTAACAAGCTAGCTAATTAATTACCGTATTTTCTGCACTATAGGACGCACTGGATTATAAGGCGCAGTGTCAATGAATAGTCTATTTTCGATCTTTTTTCATATATAAGGCGCACCGGCCTATAAGGCTCATGAAGCAAAATAAAATAGTTCTACTAAACTTTAGCTCAGTGGTTTACTTGGCAGCCTTCCAAGCCAGCGACTTGGGTTCGATCCCCGGGTCGGCCCTAACAGTTTCACTCCATATATAAGGCGCTCCGGATTATAAGGCGCACCTTTGTTTTTTGAGAAAATTTAAGGCTTTTAAGTGCGCCTTATAGTTTGGAAAATACGGTACTTTCATTTTGAACACAGCACACATTCATCTCATATTTTTTATTAGAAATCTGTCAAAACATGTCAATACAAATGTGTCCCAACTGACCCCATCCTCCCCTGACAGTATGTGGCTAGTTATTCGTCGGATTAACTATAAATAAACAACTTCTTCAGAAAGGGTCATTCATGCTGCAAACCCACTGAAACAACACCTTACTGTGCTGCTCTTTGGAGTCCTTGGCTCATTGTTTTTGCTTCACTGGGCGGTATTTACTATTTGGTCGACTCCCAAAGGCTCCCATTAACCTCCTCATATAAAACTGCAGACAGCTGTTTCTTGCAAACAAGCTGAGACAAACTGACAGTACCTATCCTGCTGCCCTTCCTTTACAGCATGAAATGGAAAAGAACATCCATAGCCAAGTCAACCATCTGTAGCAAGGCAGAGTTATAAGAGCAAACTAGAGCTGAAAATCGACTTATTGTTCGATGCACCTTTGTCGGGTTAGCAGAAGGAGAAATGCACTGTGTTTTTAACACATCATGCTGTACCAGAGCATCAGTTTTAATGAGCACATACATTAAATAATAATTGTATCTTTGCAGAATGTCTAATTATTGTCATTTATGTTGCCAGGCTATGTGAAGGGGACTTTGGGGTCATGCATTTATCCATGTTGGGTTATGAATACAATCCCTGTGATGCAATCCTCCTTTCTTTGTTTTCTGGTGATCTCTTTAGCGTTTTCCACTCCTTTATTCTCTGCAGGTCTTCTGTACATGTTCAGACCTCATTGTGTGAGCTGGGAGCTCCCTGGAGGAAGCGGCTGTGTTTGCGCAGCAGTCAGGAGCTGGCTGCCCTTGGAGTGCTTTCCCCAGAGTCTTGGGTTTCTGGGGGTTTCAACTTGTGTTTTATGTTGCGTTGCTTATGAACTCTGCAGCCTGCTGCTGTAAGATGGGAGCTTGGAGTTATGAGCACAGAGCGCTCAAGCGGTTACTTTGCTGAAACCCAAAGTAACATAGAGCCTGGCAAAAGCTGCTCCTATAGCTTTAACACTTCTGACTGGGCCTGAGAGGACAGCAACATAAAGTATACCCTCTGACTACTTTAACAGAGGTTTAATGTAGAAACGGTGTAATGGCAAAACCAGAGTCAAAGCTGAAATGCACATCCCACTTCAGGGGTGGTGCAGGATGTGGCCCTCAAAGGACCAGAAGGCCCAGCTAACCTCTGGAACTCCATCCCACGTTAAGCAGTCTGGCCTCAGGCTAAGCTAACGTTGCTGTAGGGCAATTTTCAAGTTTATGACCTCAAATGTCCTTAAATTTGTTCCAATGGAGAATCACACGAGCCAACTGCTAACATAATGGAACCCTACTGTAATACTGAATACTGAATTGTTGCAATTAACATTCATGGGCTGGAAAAAAAAAACAGGGAAAGTGTAAAAGTTTTAAGATAAAAACACTCAGGGGTGAATTCGCTGAAGGATCTCAAGGCTTTGAAGGCTGCTAAACATGCAAATAAGGCAACTCTCATAGCAGCCGCAGAGGGTGAAATGCACCCCTAACTGTGCTTCTAAGCATATTGCGGCTTGGTGCTCCCATTCAATTTACAAATATTTTAATAAGGTTAACATTCTTACACTTGGTGCAAAATTTCTAAGCAAGTAAATTGCTAAAAATACAAAAAACTGTATACTGTAAACCAAATAAAGCAGTTTGAGTTTATTTTGCTCTCCCATGTTTCTTGTCTGAAAATACATGGAAAATAAATAAGGTTGATAATCATAAATTTCTGTCTCAGGTTAACTCCGATGATGTGCGCGGCTGAGGCCCTCACATAGGCTCACTGTGTGAAAGTGGACTGTGTTTGTGTGGGTGTGGAGATAATCAGAGAGCTTATGCTTTGGATTGTGAGTGAACATACTCTGTGGTTCTCTTGTCTCTACAGATATACTTGTCTTAGTGGCAAAACATGAATGTAATCTGGTTTATTTAGAGAAAAACAGCACAAGCCAAGTAATAAAGTGCTTCATCCCTCACAACTCACACCTTCTCTTTGGGTGACTGCATTCATGTGTAAAGGAGGAAAATTGCACTTGGCCTCAAAACTTTATGGACGTGTTTGCACATTGTTATAATCCGAGCACTATCTCTTGTGAATCTGACCTTATGACGGGGCAGATAGTGGTTGCGAGTGGTGCACACTTCATGGTGCTATCAATGGCTGCAATCCATCCTTTGTGAATTTGCCTCACTGTGCTGTAGCAGCAATTGCCAACACCAAGGTAACCCTGTCCTGAAGTATATCCTTCTGTACGGGCCAGGGTTTATTTGAAGCAGATACAGGACACCAGAAAGAAGTCCAAAAAACATTTATGTTTGCAGAGCAACACAAAAATAGGCAATAAAGTGTGCTGCGAGGAATGAGGCTGGCTGGCTGGCTCACAGCAAGCACGCCGGTCAGCCATGAGGAGTGAGCACATGGAAATGCTCGGGCACTGAGCAGAGAAACACAGCAGCACCAGAATGTCAGAATTATCTGGCACTGAAGAAAAGTAGAAGCCAGGCTAATCTGATTTGAGGCTTATTGAGGCCTGGTGTGTGTACTCCATAAAGCCAGCCACACCCTCCTGCCACACACATGCCCTGCCTTGAATCAGACACCGAACCACAAACCAAAAACTGTAATCTTAACAGAACTCTAACACCTGTTTGTCACCCATTATGGTGACATTTCGGAATACATTTGGTATGAAATAAATGTGTTATAGAGAAAAATTATTCATAAAATGTGAAAAAAAAAGTTTTATAATGGATAATCGAATACTGTGAGTGCAAAAACACACCAGCAGTGTCCTCAAAATTCTAACAGACGGCTGGATTTCTAAGATGTCTTTGAAGCAGCCATCGCAGTCTGACTTTTTAGGACATGTTTGGTATGAAAACGCAGACTTTGGAGAATCCGGGAGCTGAATTGGGACACACTGCTTCTCTATGGTCCTGAAACATTCAAATGCATTCTGTTTTTCTGTCTCTTTTAATCAGTCAAGTCTTTGCTGTGTTCTTTCTTTGAAACCAAGGTAAATAAAGTTAGATTACACAATGCTACACCCCAGCATAAGTTCACAGTGATCCCATTGCCTTTGTTTTTAAACTTTCAAAGTGTGGGATGTTTTCCCCAAACTTTTTTTCATTAACATACAAGTTAATTTGAATAAGGGACCATCCAAAGCACACTCTACATCAAGGGTTTTTAGTGTGCCTACTGGCTGTTTTAAGTGTACTCTATTTAACATAGTCCAGCATGAGCACAACATACTCCAAACATAGAAATAGTGTTTATTATGGTTCCCCTCTGTGTCTCTGTCCATGGTGCTGAAACTTTTTCAACTACTCCTACTGTGTTTTTTCTTTTTCTTTTTTGTCCTTCTTCTTCTAAGGTTTAACTGAATGATGTCTTCGTCCACAGGTCTGAAATGTTAAAACCCAATACTGCCTTGTTTCCAGAGTTAGAACCAGTTGTTTCTCAGTCCATGTTGCTGAAACATTTAAACCCTCTTGTGCTTTCTTTGCAAGACTTTCATCCAGCGGTCTTCCTATCCACAGCGCTGAAACATTTAAACCTTATCCTGCTTTGTTTCCATGCATAACCCAATTGTGTCACTGTCCATGGTGCTAAAATGCTTAAAGTCAGTTTCCATTGTTAAATTAGTGTTTCCGAACTCTTATTTCCTGAAACTTCTATTGTAGTACTGGGCCCCTTTCAAAAAACGTGGGTTTTCTGAAAACCCTGAGCATGTTTACCCTGAGATGAGGTAAATTCTGGGTGTCCATTTCAGAAAGAAGAATAACTTTAACTCCAACTGAGTTGCTGCAGTATCTGACTCCGAGAACCCATCCTGCTTGTGAACAGGTTTTTTTCAACAAACTCTGGGTTTATCTCTCTTTCCTCCCTCCTTAAGATACAGTAATGCCATGCAATTTCATCACTGATTTAAATTGCTTATTAAAACACATTAACTAGCAGATCTAACTGCATTTTTTGGACATTGGTTTGTTACTCAAGGACTGTGGAAGCTTGTGACTTTTATGCACATCAGTCATTTCAACAGAGATATCACCAAACACAGCATCACCATCCTCAGCTCAGATAAAACCTCTGTCTGTCCTTTTGGCGAGTGGAAGTTCTTCTTCTTTCTCTTATTTTTGAATAGAACATGGTGACACTGAGCTCTGTATACAGTCACACAGTCCACACAGCAGCTGTCACTCTCTTACAGCGGGTCCACCAAATTGTGTAATGTGTAATTTCACTTTACATTGTAAAAAGCTTGATGAATTGTTGGACAAGCAAGATCAATGAATAATACGGCCTGTCTCTGTTACTCAGATGTGACTGGTCGCACTGATGGAACATGATTCCCTATGATATTGAGGATTATATTGATTATATGAAGCAGCTTATGGATATTTCTGAGATGCAGCAGCTGCAGAATCTTTTATTAGGCTGTGAAGGCAGCATGAGGCCAATATACAGTCTGAAACACAGTCAGTGAATGCTGCTGAGCAAAGACGAGAGTATATGTCAAAAATATAACATCTGCTGTATTTTAACCTCCAAATTACCACACACCTTACAGCTGGTTCATCCAGTTCTCAAAGTCTTTTTTATATTTGCTTTCTGTGTTTTGTCCCTATCAGAATTGTAATATAAACTATATTACTTCATCCTTGGAATTCAGTCTCTAAGTCACTGTATAAAAGTTTATTGTAACTGAGTGAAACTTTTTTTTGACTCTCTTTTAAAGAAACATATAGTCCACGTTGCACATGGGTCTTTCTACATGCCTTCATATATGTCTGTCCGCTGGTTAAAAACAGTGGCTCTACCTTTTATTTTTCTATGGCAAGCCTACACGCTTAACGCAGAGTGAACCTACACTAAGTTGACTGAACTAACTCAAATCAGCTTTACTGTAACTGAAAACTTTGAGTTTTCCATCTGAGGGTAAACCAACAGTGTTCAGAGTTATACTCAGGGTTTGCTGAAGCGTCCTTCTGAAACAAGCCCCTGCTGTGTTTGTTAGATCAGCTTTTCCTCTGTCCATGGTGCTGAAACATTTGAACCCAGCCCTGCCTTGTTTCCAGGCAGGTTTACTACATATGTCTCCGTCCATAGTTCTGGAAATCTTTGATGCAGTTGTTCCGTGTTTCTCTTTAATTAAAGTTAAGCTCAGCAGCGCCTCTGTCCATTGTGCTGAAATATTTAAAATGTCCTACTGTGTTTCCATGCTTTCTAGCACATTCTTGAAACTTGGGAATGTCGTCCTGCTGTGTTCATTAAACCCAGTTGTTTCTCTGTCCATACTTGTGCTATGTTTTAAAGGGTCAAACTCAGTTGTTTCCATGTGGATGGTGTTAAAACATTTAAACTGTTGTGCTTCCGAGGTTAGCTAAGCATGACTCCGTCCATGGTGGTGAAACATTTAACCCCAGTCCTGCTGTGTTTCTGTCCATGGTGCTAAAGTGGCACAGATCACATCCTGCCAACCCCTAACAACTACCAAACATCCAAACTTTTTCAAATGTTTAATTTCCTAAATCCAACGTCCTTTTTTTAAAGGCTGTTTTCCCCAAGGAGCAGACAATTACAACCCCTAAGTTCTTCCATTTGTTGAATTTGCATACATCTTTAGTGCGAAGCAGCTCAAACATGGCAAACATTGTCTTACTAATCTGGCTTTTTCCTTGTCTCTTACTTTTCCCCTGATGTTTCATTTACTGAACCCAACGGAACCGGAATGTAAATTATCAAGTAAGACCACCTTTTTATTCACTTCTGAAAAGATTCACTGGGTGCGCGCGGTGCATTTGAGTGCTGCAATTAAATTGTTCCTGTGTTTCAAAATGAAAGGTTTTGAATATCTTTGTCAAAGAAAAGAATAAAACACGGAAAACTACTATCCCTGCTTTTAATGCATGCATAGATGCATTTTAACTGAATGAAAATGTGGATAATTGCCTGATGACTGGGAGTTATTTGAGTTGCTTCATGCTGCTTTGCTATTTTAACAGCCATTGCATAAGCAAGATGAAGTGTATTTTTTAATGAGGACAGCCACATGATAAGCCCTCTGGGTTTTGCAGCTCTGTGAACACTCGTACGAGGTATAAAACACTCTGGACGTATAACTTATCATCATGCTGAATTGTGTTGCCTCATTATGTGTAAAGCATCGACTTCAAAAAAGTTTTTGATTTGACTTTGATGGTATTTCTTGGAGATTGTTGCGAGTTCAATTTCAAACTATAGCGAGATATTGTACTGACAGAAAGGAAAAGGGCGCGATCAGTAAAGGTATTCATTGTGTTTGTTGTTGAATGAAGACACAAGTGTTTGAATACAACATAAAATCTTGCAGACAGTAAGTTGTCTAGCATGAAGTGCAGCTTCATGTGAAGAAAATTATAGCCTCTGGGTTTTTTTTTTTGTTTTTTTTCTTTTTTCAAATCTGGTAATGTTGTTGGCCCAGACTGTAAAAGAGATTGAATTGGCCAAGGCAAAAATAACAAATCTAGCAGCCTGTGAGCTGAAGGCATCCTTCTATCTGGCAACCCTGTAACCTTGGTTCAAATGCTTGGTAGTTTTTACCTGCAGCGTCCCATTGTCCCTTATCGAACCATCAGGTGACGCTCCAAAAATCCCAGATGACTTCAGCCCCAGTCCTTTTTCCAAACCTGGAGGACTCCCTCTTTGCATTCTGCTCAGGTGTGATGCCCCACTGAACTGCCACTGGCAACTTGATAAATCATTCAGCAATCATTCAGCGCAGACATTGGTGAAACGGCTCTGCCTGCTACTTTGAGCACCAGGTTGAAATTACTTGCTGTGAGTCTGCTCTTCTCAAAAGCATCCTAGTATGGATTTGCTCCCTGGCCAGCTGTGAATGATGCCAGTTTTTTTTTTCCAATCTGAACTCTGTTGTTGCTCTCATCTTTTCCAACAGCTCATCAGAAATGTTCTCTGGTGTGTTGTGTTTCAGCTTCTGAAAAATTGAGATAAATGTGGGCTTGTGGATCTGTAACCAAACATGTCCAGTTACCAGGAATAAAATGTTGGCATTGTATGTTCCTGCACACCACTGATTTGTTGATATAAAACCTCTTTGGCAACATATAGCTCCTGTGTGGGATGAAGCGGGTGGTTGGAGGGGTCAAACAAACACCAGGCTTTCACCTTGGAGATTGGTGTTTGGTCCCATGTGGAGCCAAAAGTCAGTGTTGTTATTTTATAAGTAGACATCCACACTTAAATAGGTGTCATTCAATGTGACACATGCGGCAGATGAGTCTGGTCACTGACTGATTTCCAGCCGTGTGTTTCCTGCAGGGTCAAACAGCAGGTTTGAGGACGACTGAAGTCCAGCACAACTCAAGAAACTAAGATACGACTCTCACACAGGGCAGCACTGCAGCAAGATTTTGTCATTGCATTTCCTATCTCTCACTTTAAATGTTTTTGGATACATATTTTATAAACTGTTCAGTTATAATGTCAGAAATTTTGTTCTGCTGTAAAAACAAAACAAAACAAA
>JAOWBC010000711.1:16377791-16389580 GCA_028566105.1 Hypoplectrus providencianus
GGGACTGAGCTGCTTTTGACGGAGTTCCTAGAATTTTGTGCTTGAATCTATTGCTGACATCTATCTATCTATCTATCCATCCATCCATCCATCCACCAGCTCACAGGTTATTGATGAGGAGTATGAGAAACTATGACATTACAATCCCATAGGGATATGTATTAATGTATAAGTGTTTAAAATAATGGGTGTGGTAATATATATCTGTATGGTAGTTGTGTATTGTAACACATGACATATTGCTATATTACAAACAGGATGCACCATCCACTGAGATTCTTTTTATGGATTGGTATACTCAAGCGGAACTGTTCTAAACAACCATGTCAGAGATAGCTCAAATGGTTTTGACATTTAGGATTGATCTATTTTCTCTCTCTAGCCAGCAGTGAGAGAGGGTCAGCTCTGACTGCGTGACATGAGGGGGTGTGCACACTGGAAACACCCAGTGGAGCACAATCCTAGGGAATCTGATACAAGGTGGCACCCTACCTTGACAGGCAGGCTGTAGCTACAGTGAGTCATGACACAGAGACAGTTTTTTTTTCTCTCACAAGGCCCAAGCCTTTCTTCTCCTGCTAGTGCAGCCATTTGGGTTACTGCATAAATCACCTCTAAGTCGCCTTAAGTCCAAATCCTCATGAGCTTTGAATGGCGTCTAGCAGTAGGACTGTGGGATTTCTGAAAATTGAATTTTAGTTCTGCGGATTTACTTATTGTTGGGGGTAATCATTCATGGATTTGGTTTGGTCGCAGTTGCTTTTTTATTTGCAGTAAAGATAGAGGGATTTTATATATGCATGCCATTAGAGGGTTATAATGGGCCACTGAAGGCAGGTTTCGCAAATTGGATGTGACTTGTATTATGCTCCAGAAGCGTTTCAATTCATGCAATGAGCAGTACGTGTGATCATCAGTGATAGCCATTTGATTTGAATAATTCCAGGAGCCATTTGTTTATTCCATAAAGTCGATAATGAACCTTGAAGAATCAAGGATAGTTGCAATAATGTGGTCACAAATGTGGTGAAATAACATCTGAAAAGTGCTTGGAAGTCACCTGATGATCCCTCTCAACCATGAAAATGATTATTTATCATATCATCAAGCTTCTACGCAACAAAGCATGCAATGATGGCATGCCTTTCTCTGCACTAAGGCACACTGTCAGGAAAACAAATTGCTATTAGCATAATAATTCAGTGAACTGTCATACTGGAGACATGGGGGATGTGTTGGCAGGTATCTGTCCATTGGCTGCTGTGTGCCCATTGGCGAGGCCTTTAAACTGACTGGGGCAGGGCAGCCATCAATAATTCAATGGGCGTGCCAGCACAAAGGTAAACAATGACTGTAATTAGGGGAGGTCTGCACTGTGGACAGGGAGATTAATGAAAGGGCAGTCATTTCCACCGGTGCCCAGAGACGAAGGGTGTTTCACAGTGACGGAGGTGCTGCCAAACTAAGCACAGCAATACTGAGTGTGTGTGTTTCTGTGTGTGCTTGCACATTGTGCGTGCATGTGTGCGTGTGTGTGTGCATGCGCTCATGAGTGCTTTTTCCTGTTTATGCTTTGGTTACGGAAAGGAAAAGACAAAAGAGAGATGAAGGCATACTGTGTTCGATATGTGTGTCTAGAAAGCAACACATAGCATGGACATTTATTTCGATTAGCTCGTTTGTGTGGTTTCCATCAATTTAATAAAAAGTTTCCTTCATCGTTTGAGACTTGCAGGCGCGGTAGCCTTGGAGACTTTGTCACGCAGATCTACAAGTACATCTTTACAAGTATTCTGAGTTCCTTTAATTGAATAGAGAGGTGAATTTTTTACATATCGGCAACATAATGCAGATAGATTTCCATTCATGTTATGTTTTCATCTCCATGTTGTAAGAATCACTGCAACACAAGGAGAGATGATATTATCTTCGGCATGCAATCAGCAGCAAGGACAGTGACATCTTAAAGTTTTACACTTCAGTCTCATGTTATCCACTATCTTCATACCAAAGTCCACTTTATTATTTAAGATATTGTACCAGGCATGGGCAAACTAAAGTTTTATTGTTTTTTATTTTGTGTGTGTGTGTGTGTGAATATTTTTTACTGCTGTTAATAAATGCATTTATTTATTTATTTATTTTTTTTTTTTCACCAAAAAGTCTTGCATATCCCACGGGTCAAAAAGTTTGCCACCCCTGTATTGTACCATTTCAATGCGATCGTGAATATGGGCTGGTCACTCTGAGTTTCTGATTTTAAATTTTAAGCTGAGCAACAGAATTAATTAGCAAAAAACATACTTTCATTTTTTTTCTGTCCTTCTTTTCTTCATACTGCTGTTGGGTTGTTTCAAAAAGCTATTTCTTTTTTTAATTTCCATAATTTCTTCTACTTTTAAACCAAGGAGAAATCAATCAAAAATACTTTATTGGTTTTGATAAGAATAGCTTATGTTCAGTTTTTCGTGCTGTTTTATCTGTTATGCTAATAATCTCTAAGGTGGCCATGAGGTTTACTTGTGCCTGAACAGCTCAGCCTTTTTCACACAACATATTAAATATTTTAATGGGAGAACAACAGCAATGTAGGCTGTAATTGCTGTAATTTGATCATATAAACATTAGAAACAATTAGTTTTAATGAGATTGTATCTTACAGTTATGCATAAAAGAAAGTAATTAATCATTAATTACTCTCAACATGCAAACACATATAAAGATGTGTTGTTGTTGTGTTTTTACTTGTCCAGTAGATAGAATAACATCAGTAGTAACAGCAGGGAAATTGTCATTTCCTGTGACAAACTCCAAACCAGTTGTTGTGTGAAAGCAAACATTGATTTTTTGGGTCAGTCAGTCTTTTGTTGTTATTGTTGTTGTTCTTTGTTATTCTCCTTTTGACCCTCCTGGGATTCAGTCCCATGTTTCCATGTCCCTGTGTGATCGCAGAAACAGTGAGCTAAACCCCTCAGCTATCTTTAGTGCTGATGAACACTAACAGCTTGATAGATATCAGAATTAAAAGAGAGAGAAAATTCTCCGTTGTGGATCTGTAGGGACCTCAGCATTCAAAGCACATCTCCCACAGTTTTTTTTTAAAAAAAGAAAAAGGTGTTTAATTGAAATTGAAACCAAAGCCCGTTCTTGTTTATCCTGCTGAATCAGTCTGCATGAACATCCTCCGTGCAACCTTCATTCCTTTCACTAAGTCTTTCGTCAAACTGAAAACACGGCTGACCAAGCAACCGTTACAAGCTGCTCAGCTCAGTTCACTCCAGCAGAAACGTGGGCTCTCTGGGTGATTAGGTGATAGCAGAGCACTTGTAAAAAAATAACATTTAATGATGGGAAATTGAATGATTGCAGACAACAGGAGCATTAAAGATGTCAAGTAAAAAGTACATGGGAACACACTAACCCCAAGGGCGAGCAGTATGTGGGGTAACACAGATATTCAAGATAGCTACTTAAGAAGTAAGCTAAGCTTGAAAAATATATCGAGAAATCTTCAACTTCCAACTAAAAGACTACATCTGTCATCTTGCAAGAATTTGTTTGCCTCCTTCCAAAACAACAACTTCTGTATGTTCTCTGTGCTTGTCCAGAATCTCATTTTAGGCTGAAATTATGCATTTGCAGAAGGTTAAGAGTGTGTTGCAAAGAGCAGTCACTGGATATGCTTCATCTATTTTTGTTATTTTATCATTAGCACTGATTGTCACACTCAGGTGTGTTTTGGTGCAGGACTGAAATTAACATCAGTGGTACTTTACTTTACTCAGCAGACCCAACATAAGACAACTGCGGATAGTTTCCATCTGTCAAGTTTTTTATCGTCCCCCTTATGTAGTTCCTCTTGATCTATTGAGTTTTTTTTTAATCAGATTTACAGTAAAGATGCACACAATGTGAAGTCCTAGTTACCACAATTAACACCTTAAGCAAGACAGCTTTTTTTTTTTTTTGTCTAGCTTGATTTTCATGAACTTGATGGAAGGTTGAAGCGTGCACCAAGGAAGAACCCATTACGTTTTGGAGCGTCTGTGAATCACAGGGCGGATACACTAATTAATCTCCACCTTGTTAGATAGGGCATTTGTGCTGCATTCATTTGGTGTCGAAATAATTGGAAAGATAATTCTATATCCTGATTTCTGACTCACCTCACCTTTCTTTTGCTGTTGGGTGTCACACAAGTTGTGGAAATGGCTAGAATTGTTTTATTTTTTAATACAGCATATCTTTTTTGCAGCATCCATATTGTTTCCATATTACAAGTTATATGTCTTGAACACACTAAAGTCAGAAGAAACAAGGGTTGTTTTTTGTACTTCAGTTCAAATGATAAAATGGTTCTTTATTACCATCTGGGTTTTCTGTGTTATTTTCACATGTATTTTACACAGTTCCGGTACTTGACCTACCAGTAGTTATGTAGGTTAAGTACCTCAAGAACAGAGAGTTCTTCTTCTCCTCCAGCACGGAGAGCGACATTAAAAATCTCTTAGCGGACAAATGCGAGCACACGCTCCTGATTCTACGAACTCATTTCCACTGAGTTAACTAGACGAGTTGTGTTGTTTGGTTCCTTGATAAGGCTGTGTTTACCAGAGCACGGCCGGCGACTGCTCCGGTTTAATCCCCACCTGGGCCTGAGAAGCTGCCTCCTGAATGAAGATTCCAACGAGAAAACACAGCTGGATGTGGAGGTTTGTTATTTAGCCCGACGCATATTGATGTGAAACACTGATTGGTGCTGTCAGGTGGAACCCAAATACTGCATTGTTTCATTTTCATAACTATATTATGTATTTCAACACAGACACGTGCACTTTGGATTCCCCTGCGCACGGTTTTAGAATAATTTACTTTGTGAGATATACTGACCTTCACATTAGAGATTAGAGTCTATATCCATGTGGTGTCTGCTAAAGTTTCACCAGAGCCATGCTAATCCCGTCACACTCAGATAAGTCACTGAAAGCCATGTGTTATACGGCTCTTTGTGTGCGCATGTGCCTCCGTGCATGTGCCTCGAAAAAAGTCAGATAGCACTGATTTAAGCAGGATTTAAAACGTCAAATCTTCGCCTCGGAAAAAAAGAAAAAAAAAACAAAACAATGCATTGTGAGTCGCCACCTGTCAAACGTCACACTAGAGGGAGGCCGTCAAATCCGTCCGCCGCCGTCTCAGCTGCAGGGAACAGAAGGATGAAAAACTGGAAAGAGACCCGTGAAACAAAGCCGGTGCATGTATATCCCATGATTCCCCCTTATGTCAGGCCTGCCCTGGCTGCATTCCTTCTGCTCTCCCCCTCCCTCTGGCGATCATTCTTCATGCCTTCACACACACACACACACACACACACACACACAGAGCGAAGGGGGAAGCACAGCTCATGTATCTCAGCTGTACAGCGGCTTCCTGGAACAGGCACGGGGGCCACTGCATAATCAGCTGGTTCTTTTATGCCCAAAATACCTCATCTGCATTAACTTGAACACAGCTGCTTTATCTTATCTCTGCTGAATTGATTTACTGTGAATCACCAGGATTGTTGCAGATATAATCGGGTTCATGTTTACAAAATAAGCTACGGGACACAATGCCTGAAGTGAAACATTCAGCGGATTGCAAGAGTAATTCAGCGGATTGTTTTAATGGGCGAGCAGTCTGCCCACTTGAAGCATTTGTTTATAAAAATCTTGCTTTGCATATATTCATAATCTAATATTTAGGTCACCTGCATTGAGAGCAGTTAAATATGTTTTTTTTTTTATGCTGCTGTGTTGTTACAACAAACACGAGCAATCTAAATAATCCCTTATCTTAATTGTGTGGGAGTATATATTTCAAATTCAAATTTTAGTCACTGCAGTTGGGATGAATCCCGCTGGGTCTAGTTTGCAAAGAATAAAAGTGACTTTAAAATACAATTGTCATTGCAAATGAATATCATATGACATCACCGTGAGATGGTTTTGCACCGAACAGAGATTTCTATATTGTTGCAGCTATTTTACAGCCCGTGCAAGAAGAGATCTGTCACTGCCACCTCTTTGTATTTTTGTTTTATTTCACTTTCACACCAGTGCTGCATAACTTTAGAGATGCATCTTTTTTATTGGTCTGATCCTGCACTACATTTAGTGTCTCAGCTGCTGTGGTATTTAAAGCCGCGTCGCTGTCTTAAGCTGTTCCCGCCAAAGCGATGTGTCAGGCCTTATTCCCACACCCAGCAGGTTGTTGTTCTTCTTGATAGCTCACCAACAGGCATATTACCGCGCCCGGTTGTTATTGTCACTGATGTACAGCCCCAAGACATCGCCCTTCCCCTGTTCACAGTTCCTCAGAGTGTTATGTGTCATGTAATAAGAGTGTACACCTTTTGTCCAAGCTGGGTCTGCAGGGACCCTGGAGGTAAGGAGGAGGGATGGGGATGGTGGTGGTGGTGTTGTTGGGGGGGGGGGGACGTGAGATTGAGGCGACACGTCTGGTCGCTGTCCCTGGGAGACGAATGGGCCGTAGTCACCCCTCGACGTCCCCAGACATCCCCAGATGTTCCCGGACCTCATGCGGCCAGAGTAGTTGACAGGCCCGAGAGACGCAGAGTCACAGCGTGATTAATCACCACACACGCTGTAGCATGCAGCTCGGCTCCCGCTGGCTTCATGCCGAATAACTGGCCACTGCACTGCAAAACAGTCCCTGCTACAAAGGGAAATATTGACTGTGTTCAAAAAATGTGAAAAGGTCTCAAATTTCCAAGTCGAGGAGGGCAAAATAATCGTGCTTCGCTTGTTTATTTCGCTCATATCACAAAAATAACATTAATAAAAAAAAAAAAGCTCACACAGAGCCTTCATAAGATCACACTGAATATATACAGTAATATATACAAGGACAGAGTTCATGCACAGCTGAGAGTTGGACCCAGTTATTTAAAAAACAATCACTTTTCTTATCCCATGGTTCAAGATACAGTGGACCATCACAGGTATAGTTAACACTAAAGAGCCCAGGATGGTTTCACAGACTGTTTGGGTTTAAAGGATTGGGGGGAAAAAACCTACAGAGCTGTAACATGAGACTGTGTCGTGTCACTTCCATGTGTTTGGACTGTTGGACTTTTTCTTGTATTTTGATGCAATGTGATGAAAAACTGGCAAAGACATGAGGGGAGAGATAAGTAAGGCTGGGTGATTGGAACAGGTGAACACAATTATCAGCAGATAATCAAGCAAGGTAACTGCTTTTTTTCTTTTACTTTTTTTAGCTTGATTTAAGTATTTTTTTTTTCATTGAATTAATTCATTTCTATGACTAAAACATAGTATTGTTGGGTATGAGTAAGTGTTTTAAATTCAACGTCAAAATGACTCATGCTGTAAGAAGGAAAGAAAAAGATTCATCATCCTAAACGAATTTAAAACAGCTCTCATGACCAAACACTGTTGCAGTGAATGCAGACTTCACAGCAGGAAATAGAAAAGGTATAACACTATGTGCTCTTTCTGACGGAAACGCTGTGCAGTGGTTAAATGATTATGTTTTGAACGGCACAGATACAACAGCCCCACGCTGAGATCTGTGCATTTGATGATAGAATCTGACAATGTCACACAGTCCACAGTATACTCACTTTTTTTTCTCTACTCAATTGATGCTGCTAGCTTTCCCACATCCTCTTCAAACGTGTGTGGGCGGTTTAAGCTGTCATTCCGTTCCGAGGGGCAGTTTGAGGTCAGTGAGGAAAAGTGAGCGGAACAGTATAGAAGCTTCGAAAAAGTAAGTGCTCGCGGACGGTCTGATGCCGCTCGCCTACTCTGTTGGACAATAATTAAATCTCTGGAAGCTAATGAGTTTCTTCTGGCTTTTTCAACCTCGCTTGTCAGGACTACTGGCATTTGCTTCGGCTCACTTACAGAAAGCCTCAGAGATGAATCTGAAGATATATGAAAGGACTGTTTTTATTCTGACAATCACCATTATTCGCACGCTGAAAAATCTATTTGGCTGTCAGTAAGCTCTTTGTAACTTTTAGAAAGACGAAATAACACAATCTTTTTCAAATGAAAAGTTGAATTCCTTAACAACAGAAGACGCCTTTAGTACCCCGTTGACGCAGAACATGGTCTGGTATGAGTAAAAGGAATGAGCATTGAACTGTTTGCCCTGATTGTTTGAGTAGTTAAAAGAAACTGGCTTATGTTGCTCGTTGTTATGGGGACACACTACCACACATCCAAACAAAGTGAGCCAAACAAAGTTATTACTCATCTGGTGTAGCAATGTGCTTTCCTACATAATAAATAAATGTGTGTGGATGAGGCATTAGGTTATAAAGTCTATCTAACTCTCTCCATGCTTCCTTTCACTTCACTACTTGCCTATTATGAGTACATCTTCTTAATGCCAAAAAGTGTAATTTTTGTGGTATGATCAGTGGTGGCTCTGTTAACTTAGCTTATTTAACTGATCATTACACTGAAAATGCAGTCAGTGAGTGCATTACTATGTCTTTTCTTTGTGCTAGGGCATTTTCCTGGTTTATAACAAAAATAAAACAAGTATAAATAGATGTGACATGTCTGTTGCTTCCTGTGTGTTGTCCCATTTTATTAGATCTCAGTTGACTCACACTATGATATACTTTAAAGAAACCGAGTCAACATAATCCAGGGAAATTAAGTAAAATGTAATATGCCACTTGATATATTTCAGTTTCCCCATCTTGTACTAAGGATATTCTATTATGATGTTTTTTGTTTTCTAGTGCAGTAACATGCCTTATTTTCCTTGGTTTAAGCTGCAGCCACTCTTGGAACAACTTTATATTTACTTGAAACAAGTTGACTTCTCTTTTTATAACACATTAAGGTTTTTAGGGCTTTCCCTTACAGCGGCATTACTTGATGAGATGGAGATTGCTCTGCAGTGTCTGAGCTCAAACACGAAGCCCCTGTTTTCTTTGTACATTAAAACTAAGCATCACAACAACAAGGAGTATCATTTTCAGTGTCACTGTGCTTGTAATGTAGAAATGTTTCCCTTTGCTCTAATGAGAAAAAGCTCCAGGGGCAGTAAGGATAATTCTGTCATTACTTACATAATCCCTTTTATTATCCGCCTTTCTGTGCATACAGTATTCTCTAGAGGATGTCGAATACGTAAAGTATTGCAGTGATGGCACATCAACTGACAAAACAAACAAGCCACAGGGAACATAACTGCACCTGTAATTGACAGCTCAGTGACGGCTCATTATCCCTTTATTGGGTTACATAAAGGACGGCGAGGAGAAGAGTTGTGCTGTAACTCTGAGGATTGCCATGCCCATTTGTTTCGCTGACCAGAATCATTCAAATGCAAATGTTACCCAACAAAAGGTGGTGCTTTCAATTTATTACTGCTTTTTGTATATCTTCAGAGGTTCATCCTGTTTTACTGGCTTTATCAAAGAAAAACCTGGATGACTAAATTGAAAGTATTATATGTAACATTTCTGCATTAAAATACCAACTGTGCACCTATAAGTATTTTTTATTTGTGTATTTACATTTTCGCTGATGTTTCTCATAGATTTCAAAGCTAGAATATGCAATTTGAATCAAGGACATTGCCGGTGTCCACCTGTCAATTGCATTTTATCTTCTTTGTAAAGTGTAAATGTCTGCCAGAAATGGTCAGAATTGTCCTTTCAACTTGTTTGGAAGCCGCATTTTTATGATACATTTTCAGAAACATAACTTTCTCTAACAGTTTATTCTAACCGAATAAATGATTTTAGCCATCTGCCATCTGGATCTTGCAGTCTGTCAGATGCAGTGCAGAACAAGCAGTGGCATTCAAAGCACATAACTCCATTAGTTGGGTAAAGATATGTATATTTTTCCAGTACAAGTCAAAGTGGATCCATCATCGCTGTTTTTAATGCCAATGCACTGAAAGAGTGCACTGTATTTATTTGACAAGTTCAACATATTCATTGTATTTTTTTGTAGTCGGTGCACGGTGAACAAGGCAAACACTTAGAAAGATACAAAACAAACATAGATTTTAGATCCAGGTAAAGATTATCTTCTCTTTCTGCTGTCAGAACTACTGAATACTTCAAACTGAAATGTACTGTGAAAATGACTGGTAGGCGTAGGAGGAGTAGTTTACCTTGATTCATTTTTCTCTTTTGTTGAATTTTAGAAAAGAAAAGAAAATTCATATGCTGACTTCAAAGCTTTCCTTCAAAGTAACGAGTACTTTCCAGCCTTTGGGTGTCGTGGAGTCACAAGTATATTTGTCTTTTAAAAGCAGTGCAGCAAAAGTCATAAAAACCACGTTATCACACTATTGAACTGATCCGAACTGAATGGTTTATCCATTCTTATCACTCCAGTATGTTTAAGTATGGGCAAGTAGGGGCCTACTCAACGGTCTAGTAGATACAGATGGTTGTGATCAGCTCACTGAATAAGCTGCTGTATTAAAGTATATTGTTTGGTGGCTCTGTCCAGTGACTGTAGTTATTATGAATGACCCAAAGACGGAAGTGATGTAATGATATCCAAAGCGGACGGGGGTAGAAAGCGAATGGAGCATAAAGCACGAAATGTCACTCTGAGGCATTGTGTCAAACCTAAGTTTAGATTAAAAACTCACCTTAGATTTGCAGCCTTAACCAAATTAAACTTCTTTATGGCTGACCTAACAAAAGTTAAAGGGAAATGTAAAAAAAAAACAAAACAGCTAGCAGCCATTGAATCAGATGCTAGCAACCAACTAACCTGCTAGCAGGTAGAGTAGGCCCCTTCCCATACTTGCAGCATGATATGCAACAGTCTGACAATGATCAAATTGTAGACATTGTACTTAAGTATAAATACTCAAAAATGTGCTCTTAAAAAAGTTCTTACTGCCCCTCCATGTGAGCATCAGAGAAAGAAATCATTTTCATTATTTTTACTGGTCCTGTCGCTTTGTTTTGGGGATGAGGAGAACTCTGCAGATAATGCTGCTCCTGGTGAAAACCTCCTGAACAATGAACACAGACTGGATTCTAATTGGGAGAGGCTGACAGAGATGAGGCATTTTTTCCCTCTTTTGTTATTGTTGTGATGGAAAGACCCATTGAAAATTACATATTGCAAGTGTTAGATGAAAAACCAAGTGCCTGGCCTTTTTATATGAAGCATATGTTCAGTGATTAGATCATTTCTCACCAGGTTCAGGCTTGAACAAGGACACAGGTAAGTATCAGCCGATGCCCCGTTACTCTTATATACAATGAAGATGTACAGTCAGAGGTCGACCTCCTTAAGTCTTTTGTTTCTCAAGCCTCAGATCTCGCATCAAAGCTGTGCCTGAAGTGAAAGTATGACGATGCTCACATCGGCGGTGACAGTGTCTTTTTTAGTACGACTCCTTTTATGTGTCACAGATGAAAAACGGGTAAATGTGGAGCAAATAAATTTAGCCTGTATCAGATGAAGAAAAGTGCCAGTCGGCACAAAGTGTCCTCTGTCCTGTCAGGTCACTTTAGCTACATGCTTGACAGATAAAAAGGTCAACCTGACCCAGTTCCTGCCAGGGATGAGTGACTGGAAGAAGCACAGGTCACAGTCCGGTGAAAAGTGAACGTGTCAGAGTGGAAGAGAGATAGAGGAGGAGACAAGGACGTGAAGAGAGTCCTGGTGTCCGCGTTCGAACAATCCCAGACCCAGACCGTGGCTGAAATCCGATTAACTCTTTTCAGATAGCAACGGCAGATTGTCTGTAAATACCTTTTATTT
>JAOWBC010000711.1:16453129-16469357 GCA_028566105.1 Hypoplectrus providencianus
TTATTGTAATTTTCTGCAAGAGAAGGTGATTACTGACACTTTGGACGCCCAAGCCTTTTCCCATTAGGCCAATTTCGTAATCCATACATGCATTCTAGTCCTTTCTTGGGGTGAAGTAAATGTGTATAAATGAATGTGTATGTATTTGTCATATGCCATCAGCAACATGCATTACTACCTGTGAAATGTTCATGACCAACCTGTCACCTAACTGCTGGTTACCTGGTTACAGGTTGGAACATTTGATGAATAGGTACTTGTAATTTCTTGACGTCCGTGTTGACGTTACTCCACAGGGTGTGTGATCATTGGAGGAGAAAAGTAAAAGATAGCAAGACCTCATGTCCTGAAAACCGCTGTGAGCCGGACTGTGAGCGGGCCTGTCATGTTCCTCCAAGGCGGTGATGGCATGATGTGTGCATCTGAAGTGACAGGGGGCTGAAGCGAACAGATCTCCCGTCTCTGTGACAGTGACGGCACTCCTTCGCTCAGGGTATTTGGTTCACTCAGAGTGGGCTGAATTCGTCAAATTTACTTCCTGAGTGTTTGTGTGACAGCACTGTCTCCCAAAAGTTTATAAAATAAACACAAACTCTGAAATGTAGGTTATGTGGCCACTGTTTGCATTTTCTTTAAGGTTTTTTTTTTTTTATTTTTTTTCCTTTCCTGTGCCTGTGCAGTGTTATGGTGACTCATTGTGTACCTCAGTTTGAGAAGACACACTGTTGCAGGAACATTATTACACTGATACCTGATACAGTGAGGCTGCGATTTTAGTTGTATGCCATCAAACACTCCTTATAACATATTAAAGGGGAAATCCAGATACTTTAACACACTAAAACCTGTTTACAGGATGGGGACATTGTGACTCCATATGGGACTTTGTTAATTGCTTCAAGTGATGTCACTGACTGGAGCTGACATCACACAAACTATGTTTACATGTTATATAGCCTCTGATTCTGTCACACTGATGTTTCTTACAGGCCGACATGACCTCAGCTCATATTAGAATTGAGAGTATCTTAGCAACAGGCTGGAAATCGCAGCTTCATTGCCCTTTCTCTGGTTTCCAACCGAACCGGCAGAATAGATCACTTGTCAATACAACCCATAACGATACATATGAGCTTTTGTCAAAGCGACCCATATCATTCATCGTAGTAATTCACGGTATGAGGTACAGACGGGAGTGATTTTAAAAACAACACACGCCATTATATAAACATGTATTGTTTACGGTTATAAAAAAGGCTGCAGTTTGATGAATTAATTGCAAAACTGATGAAGGCAAAACTTTTCCCGGTAAACAATAAATTAATGTATGTAAATGCTAGCAGTGAAGTAGTTACGAGGGTGATGGGACTCTCTGAAGGGACATAGTTATGTAAAAACATGACTCCCAAAATGTGATAGTGACATTTAAATCACATTGATTTCTTTTTTCTTTTTTTTTTTTTGTTTTTTTGTTTTGCTTTGTTTTGTTTTACATTGGACACTTATGAGTATGAAATTTATCTTTAGGGTGATGATTTTGGAAACTACTTTTAATTTCATTTTATTCTGCTTTATGTTTTTTTTTTTTTTCTGGTTCAATTTTTTTGAGATATCAGAAACTGATGGGTGATTCTGCACTTGTTAAATGCAACAATAAAATATTCCACAGCTATGCGTTATGTCTCAGGCTGGCTTCATGGCTAAAACCTGACTGTAATAGGCCCGTTAGTGTTGTGCGTGCGTAATCCAGGTGGTGCTTCTGCTGCCACACAAGAATAATCATGCACTTCACTTATGCACCTGACTGGGCTTTCCTTTCTCCTGAGGATTCAATCAGTGTGAGGTTTATCACATATTCCTACTTGGTCATTTTAGATAAAACATAGACACAACAGCACAGACAATGTTTCTCAGAAAGTATTTTTCATGTTGAACATCCCACTACACTTACAGTTCCTCGCACTCTGTGAGGCATCGTGATATTGGTCTGTTTCTTTATGTTATGGTGCTCCTTGTGGATCATGTTGCTATTTTAAGGGAACCCCAGGTCATTGGTTACAGTTTGTAAAAGGTGGGGCTCTTAAAGCCTCCCACGCTCTGCCTGGTTGTTTATCTTTACTTGGCTTTTACAAAAACTCAGAACAACTGAATACAGTTGTTCATTTATTACAAGGACATAAACAAATGCAATTACAGCACTGGATTCTGCAGTGTCCACCCCAGGGCACAAATACAGAATGAAAACATTTTTCTTCTGAGTGAGGGTCCACCCACAACAAGTTTGATTGAGAAACTAAAGCCCTCTTGACCTGCAATTAATCAGAAAAAGCAGGCCCTAAATTACAAATGGATGACCTTTTACCTGCAACTAAACACAAAAAGACCCTCCATATCTGCTTGAACAAGCTTTAGCCTGCAACTCTTCACCTAAACTAAACTAGATATCCCTATCCTTCAAGTTCAGCCAAGCAAATTTGCATAACTTTTTGGACATGACTATGATTAAAATAAATTTTCCCAGGCAGAATTGTGGCGCAATTTGCCAGGGAAATCCTCAAATTAGAGCAAGGAATTACGAAGACAGAGAGAAAGCTCACGGTCTAAAGAAATCAATCTGGCTTAGACATTTTAAATAAAGCTGTATCCCAAACAACGAGCGCCGGATTCTGTGTAAAAAAACAGAGAACTTGTAAAATCCTGGGCACAGACACAGCTTCAGGATGAGCTGATGATAAGTTGAGCACTTTCAGGGTCAATCAACAGCCAGCACCAAAACCTGACTTGTTAAGCACTGCACAGAGGTTAAGGAATTTAAATTAGCATTCATTTAATGAGACTTTTTCATTGTATCTTCTCGTAACCTTCTGCTTCGTGACATATTGTAATTTTAAGAACTACCATCACTTCCCCAGTCCTCATTGAGAAACAACACGTCAAACAACACAACGTCTTTCTTCTCAGTATGCTAGGAACTCAACTTTCATAATTAAAGGCCTTCTTCATGAAATAGCCAAAGCTATTGAATCATTTTTGCACAGCTACTTGTATCTGGTGGTTGGAACACATGGTTCTCGTGGTGGGGTAGCATGAATTGTGGAGGGTCAACTCCTTTTCAAAGAAAGACGGAGATGTCAGAGCTGTGGATGGTTGCATCAGTCACTGTTGAAGTGCTGGACTGCTGGGATTCTTGTTGTTTGATACATGGAAATCCTGTTCCCACACTCCAATTTGCCGCTTGCATTGCTTTGATCAAAAGTTGTCGTTTTTGATTGCCTGCCAAGTGTCTTTTAGTCTCACAGGATATGCACAACAGTTGCCTGCTAAAGATGTTAGCAAGGGGCAACTTTTGTTGTTAGTGGAATGAACAATGAATGATAGCCATTGTTCCTTTAGTTTCAGTCTATGGCCATTTGTTAGCTATACTTTATGTGACAAAACCTTGCAAGTGGGACATTATGATGATGTCAGGCAGCAGTGGTAAGTTAGTCCAGATTCTGGCAAGATCTGCATCCACTTATTATCTGAGGCCTGCTGGTAGCTGGTACATGAGCCCTTGTGATAGTTGAATCCCCTTGACACAAAACAAACAAACAAGCAAAAAACAGTTTTGGTAGTACCAGCTGTTCTGTGAATAGACCAGAGGAACTTCTGGGTCTGAACTTGAAGCCAATCTGGAAATGCCTTGAACTGCATTCTTTCTAATGGCCAGTAGGACACAACTCTACTGATTACAAAAAGAGTCAGATTGTTAAGAAGTCTATGAGACAATGACCCCAAATGACACGAAAGTTATGAATAAAGGTGATGGCTGTGCACTCATTTTTTTCTTCTTGACCCTCTCACAGTGTACTTTCAGTTCGTGAAAGATAACCTCAACATTTCATACTGTGGTTGTTTAAAAAAAAAAAACACCAATAGTTGGCTGATTATTTAGATTACAGATGCACCTCATTATTCAAACTAACACAGGTGTTTGCCTATACCTCATATGTTTTTGCTCAAATATGGTCGTTTATAGCTACAGTCTATGGGTAGAACCCCCTAATGTTGACCCATACACATTATACTCACTTGATAATATCATAAATCATGCTTTGAAATGCAGTCAGGGGCTCAGCCTCACACTTTGAAAAAATTAAATCATAAGACTTCAGACTTTGAAGTCTGAAGTCTGACATAATAAACTTTGGGAATATGAGGGATTTCACTGGTTCTTGGTTCCTTAGAAGCAGAGAAGATCACATGGCTCAAATACAAATACAATACTGTTACATTTACACTATGGCTGAGGGCACAGCTCTAAAGATCTCCCTTAATGCAAGTAACAATTCAGTATAATCAAGTAAACAAGACACCACAACTCCCATCTTTAGATGTTTATTTCTGATATCATCATCAAAATTTTTACAAAACATTTTCTGACAATAATATACTCAAAGAAGAGCCATATTTTTGCGCTTGGACCAGGTCTCCACAAAAATGCTTTAGGTCTGAATACAGTAAAAAGAACAAAAATCCAAATAAGAAAAAAAAAATGACAACAAACCAACTACCAAAAAAAAGAAAAGAAAAGAAAAAAACAAAAACAATGCAGCGCATATTTACACCCTACAGAAACCAATGCTCTCTGCAGGAAATGGATGGGAAGGAGTCAGCGGGGTTCCCCTGGTTTATATGGAGAGCATTTAAGTGGCAGCAAAAATAAAAATAGGGAAAGTGCTTTGAGCCTGCAAGGAAACAAAGCCTAATTCTGATATTGCTTTCTATCAGTTCCTCTCGTTCACTGCACTCTCAAGCCATTTGCTGGAGCAGAATGCAGCCCATTTAAATAAAAACCTTCCTTTCTTCAGTGCTCACATTAAATCCAATTAGGGGCATAAACGGGCTTTGTCAGACAAACGAAAAAGTGTGTTTCCCTGACAGAGGTTAATGATCATGCCTTTCCTTTCTGTGTCCCCTCTGACATGAGCAATGGCAGAAAAACAGAGTCAGGACAATGTGGGTCAGAGGTTAAAGACTTCCTGCTAATGTGAAACAGCATGGGACAATAACAATCAATGGGGACCGGGCTGGCCTGAACATCAGTAATGGTGACGTTGGTTCAGAGGAGGTAGAGGAGTAGGTGCTGCTTTAGATACACACACACACACTCACAGGCCATCTGGGTACATGCGGGGTAGCTAACTCACTAGCGATGCTTCCAGTCTCTCTTTCTGCCTTTTAGCTTGACAAAGTTATTCATTCTTACCACTTTGCAGTCTGCACACACGCTAATGACACACTAACAAAAATAGAAACTCAAATTAGGAGTCTAGAAGTGGCAGATGGGGAGCATTAGCCTTTTTTTTTTTTTTTTTTCTTTCCTGCTCAGCCCGCCTATCCATGTGCATATGTGCTGACTGTCTGGAGTCATGACTGCGTGCTGCATGGGTATGCCCCGGCGCTGCCTGTGGGTAAGACACAGATGTATGCTAGGATAAGAAAAGCTGCAACTCCACGTCTGGCTAAGAATTAATTTTTCAAATCTATTTATCAGGTAATGGATTGGAACCCACTGAACCGTTGCGGATGGCCCTGGGTGAGCTGAAATGGATGGTAGCATGAAAACCTGCAGTACTTTATTAGCATTTATCAGGGCATGTGTGTTGCCAATGTTTGTAGGGATTTGTTTGTTTTTGTGTAGTTTTTCATGCATGATTGTTCTTTAGTAAAAGACTGATTAAATAAAATTGATTCTTGGTAATAAATAAAGGTTGAAAACATGTTTTTATCTGTTTATATGCATGCAAAATACATCCAGACTGGGTCTGAAATGCCATATTGACACTATGCTTAAACTCTGTCAGATTTTTGTTAGGATCTCTGAAACTTCAGAATTTAAACAATACTAACAACAGTATGCAAAGACGAGACAATATGCTGGCATAAATATCCCACAATGCAATGCAAAGATGGTGATAATGTTCAGAACAAAAGATGGTGGACAGCAGCTATGGATAATGTTGTTTTATGTTACATTTGTTTTGTATTTGTTGTCTTTTATTGTTTGGCACAGACATTTTTTGCTGTATTTGTGCGTGTTTCTGATGTTTTATTTTAATACTATGTTTGCTTACACTTTTAAATAAAGATAAACCAAAAATGACAGCAACCAAGGCAGCTCTGTTACAGGATGAACCAGTTTGCCTGCAGTTAACATTTCCAATCAGCCAAAGAATACTTACAGATGGGGAGAAAAACTCAACAGATTATAAATGGTTGCTGTCAGAGACTAGTAGAGCTGAGTTTTGCAGGGGTTACAATAGTTACCGACTCCTGTGGAAATTACATTTTGGTAGTGATTAGGATTCAGTAGAGAGCTTCCCCTTGGTTAACCGCTTTGGTCTGGACACACAATATTCCATTCTAAAATCCAACACTTCAAGTTATTACAATTTTTTTACTTCATCAGTTACTTTAACAAATTCAAAGTACTTTTTAAATATCCACAACAGCATAGATCAGATCTAATGCAAAGCATCCATTTAAAAAGAAAATACATTTAGTCAGGTACCATTTGCTTTGTTGCTGCCTCATGATGGTAGCATTTTAAAGGCTACACTACAAAACTTCCAAAAACAGCATGACCGATCTTTGTTAACCGAATATTCTCTGGCATAACTCAAAAATATGGATTCCTTGGTCACTACTGTGCCTGTACTTCACCCGTTGGTCACCGGCAATGTTATCTTCAACTAGATGCTTCAAGACAAAGTTGCATATTACTAATAGGAGGAACGGGAGCTAACCAGGTTTCCTCAGTTGTAAACCCTAAGCAAAATGGGAAAAGCCCAGTGCCAATCCTCATCCACAATGAGATGAGATAATGTGGTTGGACAATACGTACCCTAACCTTAACCCTGTCCTGCTGTTATAACAGATGTGAAGTAACCATAGACTCCTGCCTCGTTCATGGAACCATGATGCTGCAGAATAAAAGGAGGAAAACAAGCAATATCTGGCTTGAGTTATGGCACAAAACTCCTTTGGCCTGGATACCCACCAGGCCTGTACAATTATCACCAGCACTGGAGCAAGGAATCCAACATATGCTCATCAGGAAGAAATTCCAGTTTAGGAGAAGCACGTTGATTTGACTGTGTTTTATTTTGTCTGAGTGCCATAAGTCACTCTCCAGCATATTTGTATGTATGCAGTGGCTGTCTGAGCTGGGATGAAGCAGTCTGTGTCGTGGCTTACAGTGGAAATACAGCTGCCTGGGACATTCGAAAACATCACAAGGCTTTCATTGGAACAGAATATGTCCTTGCACTTACCCATTTGTTCCTCTCTATATCCTCCCTATTGTACAGCATCTCTGCCCCCCTCTCTCGTCTCCTCTGCTGTCCCTCTCGCCTTTGAGATTTGCATTTAGCTTTTCCTCTGCGCATTATTATCACTGAAATATGGAACTTTTCACTGCAATTCTTCAGACCTTTATTCACCCCCCCAGAAGCAAAAAAACAGAAAAGAGGAAAAAGAGAAATGTTCCCAGTGGGGACTTGAGCCCAAACTCAAAGAGCGAAGCGGGGAGGAGGGAGCTCGGGGTGTACAAAACCATAAACAAACAAAAGCAGAAGAGAAAATAAAGCCTGTTGGCATTGCGGGGCTAGCGCAGACGGTCCTGGAGTTCAGCTCAAACATGCATCATTAGCATGCAGCGCCTGTGCTTCCAGCTCTCTGATGGCAAAAAGAAATGGACAAAAGACTAAATAATTACTGGCAGCAGGATTCAAACATTCCGCTGAACATATCTGATTTTATCAGGGAGGTAGTCATGATTAATCAATCGCTTATTAGTAGTTGATTTAATTGTGAACTGACAAAGATTTTAATAGCATTTTCTAATTACACATGAAGGGCAAAGTAGCTTTGATCATTGTGTTTAGACTGGATTGAAACATTATCACCACTGAAAACTGAAGTAATTATTACATATGGGGTACTGGGCTTCAGCAGGAGGCTATTAAAGGGAAAGTCTGTCCCTGGAGTGAGTTCCCAGCACAGGCCTCTTTCTCTGCTTAACGGCCGATAGAGTGCCAGGGAATTCTACTTTAGGCGAGATGGGGGGCAGGAATAGGTCAGCAAACAAGTTGCTTTAAAGACAGTGAAGTTGTCCATGATACGTGCTGCTGCTGGTTCTAGGGCACTCCAGACAGGAAATATCTCCCATACTGTTTGTCTCTGGTTCAGCGCTCCTCCCTAACTGGGCATAGTTTCCCAAAATATCAGCATGCGGACAGAAATAGAACATCATTAAACAGGTTCACCCGAGTCACCCAGAGGCAGACATGAAATTCAGGCCAAGGAGTTAGCAGGGGTGATATAGAGCAAGGCAAGACAATACATGGATAGAATTGAGAGAGCTCCCATTATAAAGACATTGGCACAGCTGCTATTACAAAGTAAACTCCACCAGCACTATTAAGCAACCGTACTGAGCGAATCAACTGCTTTTTTATGCAATGTCCTGTACAGGAAGGGGACGGAACCCTTCTTAGATGTGAAACCATGAAGACTTTTGGGTCACTTTGTTATTTTGGGGGCTGGTTTTTGGTAAAACATTTAACAAAATAATGGCACATCAAAAAAAAAAAAAAAAAAGAAAGAAAAAAAAACATCCTCGCCAAGTTAAGCACTTGGTATAAAGAATAGCACATTTCTTCTCCGAGAGTAGACCCTGAAATGGCAGATAGTGTTCTTAAACAAGAGGAGTGGATCTGGATGTACCTAACAACACATCGTACAGCACACCTCCTGCAAGATGAAACACGTCCGAAGTCAGAACAGAAATCTCTATGAGGTTTGACGCCTGAAGAATACCATAACAAGGGCTCCCGATCTTCCCTTCTTCCCGTGGTTCAGTAAAATGATTTGATTTGAGAAATAACCTCAGTAACATAATTTGTGTTTAATGGTAGAATAGTGACGGGAGCAGATATAGAAAAATATTTATCATTGAAACAACAGGAGCGTAACAGTAGGAACCTCTTCACCGAGTCGTCTTGGTAACAGATTCCCACTGGAAAGTGAATAAGGCTCCTCTTCTGTTCACAAGCAGTTTGTGTTTCAGAAGAAGTGAAGTTCATACTTTTTTTTTTTATTTTTTTACTCCTCATCTTTAAAGATTCACTATTTACAGGATAAATAAGTTCTATTCGATATCGTCCTTTGATTAGTCTTATAGAATTTCTTGACATCATCTTTGAACACCTCAAAAATTGTCTTTTAAATGTTCCGAGCCAAAAGACAAATTAACAAAACGAACAAAAATCCCTACTTCTTTTTTTGTCTTGAGGATACACCCACTTTCGTAGGACATTTTGGCCCCTCGCGATTTCATCTGCCGATCTATCAGCTGCTCCGTGGGAGGACCGAGCACAGTTTCTCCCAAGAGTATGACCGCTGACGTGTAGAAAACGACCCCGGTGCACTGCTTGGATTAAGCCAGAGATGATATTTGACAAGCCATCACAGCCGTATATGTAGTCCTCATTAGCTCCACAAGTCAGTGCCCGACACGCTGGCCAAAGGGTTACCAAGCAGTGCAATAAAGTCCAGCACTGCAGGCACGCTCTTCTGGAACAAAAAGAAGATGTCAGGCAATATTCCCAGTACGGTCCATGAGTTCATACGCAGGTTAAAGAGAAGTCAACGTGCTGGTTCAACATGCCCCCACTAGGCACTGCTGTTCTCTCCGGTGCAGGGGAGACGAGAGCACATGGCCGGGACTTTGCCAACCCCTAGCGACATAGTGCTCTCCAAATTGTCCGGTGTGATCAAAGTCAAACATTGAATCAACAATGTTTCAAATGGGGCAGTGAGAGTGGTTTGACCTTCAGTAAAGTGGACCTTTCATAAGAATATGTACAATACTTTGCATTCAAATGTACTTATTTTACCACAGAAATTCCCCATGATTACCTTTTTAAAGCATAGTGAGTCATTCAGCTGGGATATAATCATATACAAAGACCTGCCATTCTGCTGTGAAAAGGGCCCCTGTATTGTATGTTTAAGGGATTTATGGAACATGCCATAATATCTCTTCCATAATGATTTAATGCGTTTCATAGCATTACCATGTCACGAATGACTATTTAATTGATGTTGGGAGGGTCAGGTAATCATTTAGATAAATATATTTAGAATTTCAGTTTCACTACTTTGCTAATCTGTCAAGATGAGCCCAGTTCAGCTGAGACCACCAGGGGATTTGGTTGAAATTGTGAATGTGAGTTGGCACACGCTAGTTCAGTAGACCAACTGGCATTTTAAGAATGCTCTCAGCTTAAGTAGCTTATGTGCACTAAAAGAAAAAAAAATATAAGTAAAGTCTTTGGTTTGACATGCACATTAATGGAATTCAGCATGAAGTCCCACAGCTAGAGAAACAAAAAGACAAAAGAAAGAGAAAATCTATGAAATTGTCTTGAGAGAATGAGTCATCTTTATGAAATAATGATATGGAATTACCTTTGTGAACAACTACTGACTAGATATTTTAATAATAATCACAGTAAGAAACCCCTTGCTCTTTGCCTGATGTCCAGCTTCATCTCTTTAATGTTTTACGTTCTCATTTTTTTGCGGTAGAGAACTCATGTTTATTGCACTTTCCCTTTCACTCCTGGCTCAGTGCATGTAGACTGATGTGAATAGGTGCCCCATGCCATGATGGGCTACGGCAAAGACCAGAATTGAAAACAAGGTAATACATTTGTTAAATGCTGGATTACCTCCCATGATTCAGTAGTAATAAGTTTTATATGAGGTGCTTTGGAAAAAAGAGAAATAAAAATGATCTGCAAGGATGCCTCACCCTCTACTGTATATAAGTGAGACTGTTTCAGATGCCAAATCCCTCCAGGCAGAATTAGAAAAATGTTGTCCTCTAGTTCACATACTCATGTTCTGAAAACAAGGCCCCACTGAATAACCAGCTCGCCTGCCCCTTTGTTACAAAGTCATGGTGCATCAGAGGCCCTTGCCCCACTTCTAACAGCCAGCCTCGGCTTGCTAGCGTCCAAATTTGAGTGTGCCGGTGCGTTCGGCGGGAGGATAAGGACCGCTGCTGGGACCTTCGGTCGGTGGTCTGAGGGGCGGTGGAGGAGAGCGAGGCCCTGGCACAGGGGCACCTATGCTGGCGGCAGAGGGCACGGCAGGCAGCGCCACTGTCTGTATAGTGCCCCTATCACATGGCCCCAGGTCCTCCAGGCCCTCCAGGCCCTGTGGGGGTCCCTCGTAGCCCATGTTGAGCCGCAGGGGTTGATGGGCCTGGCAGTAGTCTACGATAGGCTGTTCGTAGCGGTAGAAGGTCAGTGCACCCAACTGGTGGGGGACCTGTTGAGAGGGACAAAGAGCATGGTGGAAAAGACAAGAGGAGAATGTGATGGGATTTTGTGAAGGAAATATGGGAAGGAGAAGAGGAAAGAAAAGGGAACAGAGAAAAAAAAAAACATAAAAACATTAGCCATTCAGATTCTTGTTGTGTCCTTCCAATATACCACAAAGAGATAGTTTAAAAAGATAGATTTACTGAAATGATTATGTTCCTGAGTTAAGTTAAAAACTAAAGGCAAACATAATTATGACACATTAAATTGATAATTTTGTTCGGATAAGAACCTTATGCAATCCCATTTTAATCAAAGTCAGTGTTTTACCTAGAGGAGATATAGTAGAGGATCAGTAGTGATGGCCAAATTAAGCTTCATGAACCATTTTTACAGACTAAATTGGAGACTCTATCCAACAGAGGGATAAAAGCACACAGAATTACCACTCTTTGACCCTTTCCTTTAAACCAAAAGTCCCATCAACAAAAACAACTAATGGTTTATGAAGCTTCATTTGGATGTTACTAGCAGTTTCCAGGCCCCAGTTAGAAGAAGCAGGGCAGGCGACCAGGGTAAATACTGTTCTGTTATGAATTGAGCAGCAGCAAAGCATAATATAACTGTAATTGTATTTAGAGAATTTTCCCCATGTTACATTGATGTCAGAGCCTCCTCAAAGCCACCAGACTCCTAACAAAAACAGTAATCAAAGCTTGCAGAATACAGAAATAACTGGCCTACCGCTGCCTTTATTGTTTTATTGTCATTGTGTGACTTTGGTGAATCTAAACCAATGCTATAAAACACAGAAGTTACACAATTACACAAGCAATCTAAATGATCATGGCAGCGGTAGGCCAGTACCTCCTGTGTTCAGTAAGATAAAATTACTGTTCTGTCAGGTGAGTTCGGTGGCTTTGACAAGAGCACAGGAGACACTTTTAAGGCTACAGCCACATACACACACAAAAAAACAAGTCATCATATATTTGATATGCTAATTTGTAGCATATATTGCCCTATGATAATACTGAAATATAATAACAGCTGCATTGGAATAAAAGAAAAAAAATGTTGAAACCAGTTCTTTTTACAGTGTAGTTCCAGTTGCTTCTGTGAATCGACCTTTTCAGATAAACAATGATTTATTACTAAATTTCTTGAAAAAAAAATCAAGTAACCAAGTTCTGAATGTGCTGCAGCTACAACAGGCACAGCTGTTTTTCTTCTCAAATAAATATTACATACTTTCAAATGATGTTGTGTTTTCCAATGCAGTTAATTTGTCACACAACATTTCATTGTGCCTGTGTGACTCGAAGCCCTCAGCACAGTTAGTTTGGCAGTTAGCTGCTGGCCCTCTGTAATAACCCTCACATGGTGACCACCTGAGCCTGCAGCTTCCCAAAAACCCATTTGCCGCAAAGGGCCTCCAAACTGTGGGCTGCGTAGCATCTGTGACAACTGCTTTGTACAGATGTGAGACGCGTTTCACTCCACTCTTCATGCCTTAATGCTCACTGTGACTGAATAAGAAGATGTGTGCATTTGCATGTTTATTTATGCATGTACGAATGGCACACAAACCATGCCACACATGTCCACAACCTCTTTCGAGTTCAACTGTTGGTACAAGAGCTGGAGCAAACAAGCCTGTGCGCTCTCTCCAGTGCCATGTCACTTGTGTCACAGCCAGGAGCGCTCGTCACATCTGGCTATGTGTCTGGTCGTGTGCGCCCTCCCCAAACCCTCGCACAGAGCCAAACAAACAGATGAGACTCTCGTGACACTCTGTCTCCCCGACTTTAAATCACACACTTATTCGCCTTAAAAAGGAGGCCAATTAGGAGATTTCTAACAGGCCGTGAAAACAGCAGGGTAAGATGGCAGCTGACCTGGATTAAACGCCGCAGCCCTGGCAGAGCGACAGATCATCAGGTCTGTACACACAGGCGACAAGACAACACACAACAACATCAGGAGCTGCAGATATGACACCAACACGGAAGACATGAATAATACAACCCCTGACTCTTGAGGAGGCGTTGGAGGCAGAGCGAGTGTCACAACTGCACTGTCTTTCATGCACATCCTTGACATTTCATTTTTAACCTTAACCAGTGATGGAAACTGAATCTTGTGGGGGGAAAAGTTTTTATAAGAGATTCACTTCCTATCAAAGAAAAAAAAAAATCAGGTCACCCAATTTACAAAAAGATATATTTGCCTTCTTATCCCTGTTGGTGTCTAGCCTTGTAGGTCTTTTGGCTTTAAGCACCAGGATTCTTAGATATCGCTAAGGTTTGTGCTATCTGACTCCCATGTAATTGAGGCAGACTAAATTTCATTTTTGCTTCTCCTAAGCATTAAAAAAATGGCATTCAAAGAGCACAATGCAACACCATGGCCTTTTTTTTTTTTTTTTTTTTTTAAACAGATTTAATAGATTTCAGTCAAGAAATTGTCCCCAAGAAAATGTTTGGCAACAGAAATATGAGATACACTTCAAAATACTGAAGTCTCAAAGCACAGCTAGCTGCCATGTTTCTACCACAGGTTTGAAAATGCTCTGTTTGATATTTGCCTGTGGATATTTCCTATCATCATCATCATTCATTCTGACAGGGGTTTGAATCTGCACTGTTTTTTTTTTTATTGAGCATTGTATGAGCCATGCAATGAGTGAGTTTTAGTTACCTCTGGTGTACAGTTACACCATGCATATGCTACAGCTTTTATCGTGAAAGGATATAATTAAAATCTCATCTTCATTTGTTTTCCTTATGGTTTCTGTATCGATAAGTTAAGACTGTTTTACACATCCACCAAAGGAGAAGACATGCCTCAAATCCTGCACAGTTTCAGAGATTTTACCCAATCAGCTGTGATGTGCATGTAAATCTGGTGAATTAATAAGGCAATTCACTTGAGTACACAACAGGGTGTTCAATGCATGACTTCTTTTTAAATAAACAAGGCCCCTAGTATGTGACTTTTTCAAGGTTGAAAGGAGTAATCACGTTTCCAGCCCAGTGCAAGGGTTAGAAAACATGGCTTTTTAGTCTGTGAAAAAGACACCAGTTTGAAAAATATATATATTTTAGCGTAATTTAATGGCACAAAAAAGCCCCAGTGTGTAAAGGCCTTAATGGTGATCCCAGAGCAGCAAAGCAGGAGGAGACAAGTCAGCTAAGTGGCATTAAAAAATACGAGAATCAATGGCACAAGCAGCCCAAAAAACATGTCACCAATATCCTTGTACATTTATTAAACCTGTCATAGAACTGCATTCTGAGTGGATAAAACCTATTTGAGGGAACATAAGAGAATTTAGGACAGGATTTTTTAAAAGAGGGCCGACTGTGTCAATGAAATGCAGATATATGCTGGCGGGGAAGGGGGAAAAAAGTGTGTTTGTGAGCGTGTGTGTGTGTGTGTGTGTATGAGCAAGCACCAATTTCAAAGTCAAATGGAAACGGTCTAGGCTAACACAGCTTGGCAGTTCAGGAATTATCCTAAACCAGGGGGCTGAGATAAAGCCACTCTGAAAGCATTAGCACCAGTTCTGTTTTAGATTGAAAAAAAAAAAAAAAAATGTGTAATGTAGCCTTGAGCTTTACTGTAACATGCTTCCATGAGGCAGTTTACCATTGCAATTCTGCAACGTTGTAGCCTGTTTTTTTCTGATGGAACAGCTGCTGACAGCAAAAGGTAGCAGGAGCAATATTTTCACCTTTAGGTTCCCCCAACCGAGCCTTTCTTTCAGCTCCAACTAGAGCGACCACCTTCCTTTTTCCCTTACCTCCCTCTTCCTCAAATGGACTCCATTAAGCGCGGCTGACTCATTACATTATAGGCACTCAGTGGATTACTCCCCTCATTCCCTTTTCAGTTTAAACCCCTTCACCAACCCCGGCATTGCCTCCACCACACCACCACCACCACCACCACCACCTCCTCATCTCCAGTCCACCTCAGCTCCCTCCTCTCACAGCTCCCTGCCCAGGTCCAACAAATTAATTAACCGATATTAAGTCCTAACCGTTTCAGTGGATTCTATCAAATTGTCAGGGCATGAATCTGGCCTCGTGCAGTGTGTGTGTGAGTGTTGCATATTTGAACGTCGATGCCCGAGGAAAGGAAAGAAGAAAGAAAGAGCTCCAGACGGACAGAGAGTTTTCATATGAGTTCTGCATTTTGTCTGAATGTTTTAACATTCCGTTCAGCTTCGGAAAGAACACGAAATGCTGAAAGATGCATAAATATCAGACAGCCTGACTTGGCTTGTTGGACAAAGTCATTGACGCAAAACACTCTTTATGTCAGTTTCCGTGAACAAAAGGTGCTATTGATATTCACCAGCCATCCGTGAAGTTGCAAGGTACGGCTAGCTCATTAGGAATGCTATCAGCCTCTCTTTGTGCCTCTCGGCATTAGGGAATTATTAATTCCTCACACTGAATAGTCTGTTGACTGTGGAGACAGCCAAATATATAAATGGATAACATCTGGTCAGACTAAGAAAAAATACAACATTGACACTTCAATTTATTTTCCAAATGTTCCTAAAAAAATAAATAAATAAAACGTGATCTGGGTGGCAATGAATGATGTGGGGGCTTATCTAACAGGCCAAACACTGTTAAGAAGTTCCTGCTGTTCTTTACAAAGTGAAAACATCACAGGGTCAATCCTGCTTTCAATTTTTTATCCGGTCATTACTATTCACTAATCTACACTCTTTATCCACCAAGGACATCTCCTCTTCCTGCCTAATGGCTATCTTAAGAGAAAAAAAGATGCATCTTATAATGATCTATCAAGTTTGATTTAATTTCTTATATATGCTT
>JAOWBC010000711.1:16475188-16485345 GCA_028566105.1 Hypoplectrus providencianus
CAAATGGCGTCCCATTAATTAAGAGAATTCTAGATTAATCTTCTGTCTAGCAACTAATCGACTAAATGAACGCCCAGTGCAATCAGCTTAACAAGTGAATTACTTTTGTGTTATGTTGGCCTGAATACCTCTCATGCTACAAATATACAGCTCTGGGTGTCATTACCGGCAACTACTTAAGCATAAAAAGCCTTTCACCTTCTATAGTTGAATAAATAAGTAACAATTATTTTTATTATTTAGTCCTGACCCACACACTCCTGGAACCAAATTTAGACTTTAGTTTTAACCACAGAACATACCGACATTAACATTACATTAACTGAGCCTATCCAAGGAATTAAAAAAATAAGAAAAAAAATGAAATAGATTACATGATTCAGCAATTATTTCATATTTTCCCTATAAGACAAATACATGCTAGTTTGTTGTTTGCCACTATGGTTATTGCTGCTGTATTACGCAGCACTGCAATGTTTGAAGTATTGTACTAATCAGGGGTTACAGTTTCTGACGCAAATATTTCTGTCCTATAACCACATGAAAGCAGATTTTATAGGGATGTAGTCTGGTTGGTGTAATGTTAGTTAACCCTCTAACATTCTGCAGCTAAAACCATCTATTTTTTTTTATGTTTTATGTTATCTATATACATGCAAATGATCAAAGTCAGGGCATGCTGATGTTATTTCATGGCCTTACAAACAAATTTCAATTGCCTCAGGCTGTACTTAAACAGTAAATCTCCTGCACCCATTGCTGAGTGCCCAATCGCATATTAAGAAGGCAGAATGACGGTTGTGTCAAAGGAGAACAATTTGTAGTTTAATTTCTGCCGTCCTATATTGAATTCAAAGTTCCCAAATCTCTTGGCTGGCGATGTCTTGCATTACGTGCAGCTTCCAGTCGCGGCGGCACTGGCAGTGCGTCTGAGTAATGAGCATGACCCAACATAAACGCTGTGTGGCCAACTTGGCTCTACACTGGGAGCGTCAGTCGCACTTTAATCAGGGATATTGGGGAGGAGTGTGCCTGGGAAGGCAGGCCGAGGCTTTTAAAGACCTGACTAATAAGACATGTCAAAGGGAGCTGGGCAGCAGCCAGAACTGATATGCAGACCTGCTCCCTATCTGCTTTCCATCCTGACTCACCACGCAGCGCCTCAACAGCATTTGGACACAGATGGCCTTTTAACAAAGCTAGATTCACTGATGCAAACAAACAACGCAAAGCTTCTCAACGCAGCATGTGGCCTTCACGGTTAATCATTTTCTCTCTTGGCTCTCTGCAGATTTTTTTTTACCCTTGTGTGTCTGTTTTAAAACTTGAGACAAGGTCAGGAACATTATTTTTTCCCTTAACTTTTTTTTTTTTTTTTAAGAGTTCAGCTCTTTAAATCAACACATTCTGTTTCTGAATTAAATGTGTGAAACACCCGTTGTTTTAATTATTGCTTGGCAAAATGCTCCTTCTCACCCACTCCTCAGGCTCTTCAGTAGTTAGAAAGCACAGAGCGGCAGTGAGGCTGCAGCATTGATTGAGAGGTTGTAGCTTATTTGATTGAGAGGAAGATGGGAAAGCAAATGAGAAGAAATGAAGTGTTATAGAGACATTCACTGCAAGTATTTTTTGGACTGTTCTGATATATTAATATATATGACTTCATAATTGAAAGGGGCAGTTAACCCTACTTTTTCCTCTCACTTGTTCTGCAGTTTATCAGTCTAGACTGGTGTAAGTGACAGAGTTTTGGAGTTACTGGCCACAGCTTTATCTCCTTTCTCTAAAATAAGGCATTTGTCTTGTGGTCCTCAAATTGCCAAAAAAAAAAAAAAAGATACATTTGAAGAACTCAACCACAATGACACTTTCTAGAAATTATGACCCAATTCCTGGCATCGCCAAACAAATTCACAAATGCATTTTATTCTAGAACCTTTCCTCTACTCTTTCCCTTTTAATTCACAGCGAGCACAGACCAAAAGGCCTCTGCTTTGTTTTCTGTGATTGAACCATTTTTCTGTTGCTATTTTTCAGTTGAATTTATCTTATATGTTGTTGTGTTTTTTGTTTTGCATCATATCTCTTTCACAGCGTTTTGCTGCACATTTGCTCTTGTCGGCCACTATAGAATGTATCCTACTTTTTGGGACACAACGTCTTTTAAGGATCTGATAATATGTATTGCAGCTGTATGTGACATTTTTATGGTGTAACTGTTATCTTCGAATTTATAGGTCTTATATACTGAAAGGCCAATATTAGATTGACAGGTCTGAATTGGAGAGAGACAACCAACCCAGGACTTTTAGCTGAGAGACCAGTACTTGGATTTTGTCAATCATCAATGTCAAATTTTGTCAGGAACTAGTGTTTTTATTTTTCCTCTTTTTCTTACCCTTAACCCTTTTACCTGTTTTTCAGTGTGTTCTAACATCAATCACATATTTCAATATGTTGTAGTCTTCATATGGTTGCAGGGGATTTAAAACAGAAATTGTCTTGTGTTGCAAGAAGAACAGGTTGCAGTGTTTAAGAAACATATTCAACATATTATGGTTAAGACATGTGGATATTAAACATCATCTGTGGTTTCCAGAAATGTACAATCCGAACAGTCACTCCAGCCCGTGTTGATTGCACTTCTAAGATAAGTGACAGGCTTCTGATTAGATCGTCAGAAAGAGTAGCTACTAATACTGATTGTAGCAGTGTAGGATTTTATTTATACAGCATGTAATGATAACTTATATGCAGCTGCTATAGTCTTTCATGCAAAAAGCGTTTCTGCCTGTCTGCAAACAAAGCAAAGGTTACTGATTAGAAGTATCACATTTCCTGGATAGTAGAATAATATGTCTTTTTTTTTTTTTTTTTTTTTTTCAAAACGCAGATTTGTATGTTTAGCTTATTCAAGTAAAATCTTTAGAGCAAGCATTAAAAATACAATGGTAGCCTAAAAAGGTTACATTTCTTGTGGAACCACCAATTCTTTCACTTTACTACGTGCACACGTGCATGTAAATTCTTGGTGAAGCACTATCACAGCCACTAATTTAAATTAAAGCGATAACAACAACTTATTTGGCAGTAATTATGATAGATTGTGGAGTGTTGAATTAATGAGGAGGCGTATGTTTTCATCTGAAAAGGTAATTAGCCATAGGGCTTAAGTAATCGCAGGAAAATCCAGGTCGCTACAGGCAGTCCCCGAGGGGACAGTTTTGCATACACCCATGGCGGAGCAGATCCCTGGAGAGAGAACCTTTCTACTGAGAAACCTTGACCAGACAGTTCCTTTGGGGCCAGAACATCTCCAGTCTGAATATCAATGAGAGGTTGTGCAAATGGAACTAAACTCTAAGGCGCGAAGAAATGCAGGGTGCCTGTTTGATCTCTCTTCATTTACTTTGATTCAAGAAATGGAGACTGTAGTTTCATCTGTGGGCTGTTAATCATATCAATTGGTTTTCTGCGTTACAAAACCCCCTGAATAGAATTGCATCATTTGCCAACCCACTTTATGTCCTTTCTTTATCACCTCCTTCAGATCTGCTCTTCAACTTCACCCCCCAGGAGACGGTTGTGCTTCTTAGGGATTATTTCTTGTAATTTGTGGGTTTATAGCAAAGGTCATTCGAGTACGTTGTGCATTTCTACCTTAAAGTCTTGGATGTAATTATGTCTCTTATATAACGTCATTCTGCATCTGCGACTTCAGCCCACTCCTGCAGTATGTCTCATATGGAGAGTCAGTCTGTGCTGGAAGAGGGTTCCCTACTGTGCTGCTATTCTTGAAGTTTCCTTTGTGAGGTTTTTACTTGAATTCGGGGTAGGATAGTGCAGTCCAGTGCAGTCGCAAGACCACTTTTTAAAGTTTTGTACTTTTCTTCGTCTCTGGCTTGGAAAAACGTCAAGTTGTTCCTGGCTGCTGGTTCAGGATCAGATGTACAGAATGGACTATGCCAATGATACAGAATTGATTGACATTAGAAGATAGATCAATCCATATAAAATGATTAAATCTGTCCATTTTAACTGTTAGATTACAACATCATTACACACCAAAGCCTGTTTTGTTCTTGATTGCCTTAATTTGGACTCCCTTTGGATAGCCTTTGGACTTGTTCTTGACACACCCTTGACCAAGTTCTTGGACTTCAGGCGTCTGTCAAAGGCCTTTACTCAAGACAGACTTAATTAAGTTTAAAGCCTTTGGGGTCAAAGTTGTAAAATCAAGATGTGGATTTGTTGAGCCTTTAGATGGGTTATTAGTGTTTGGTCGTACTTATTTTGCTCTCATTAATATATGACAATTTAGACAATCTAATAAGAGTAAAGAAGTGCAGTAACCTGTTGGAAGTGCAGCAGGGAGGAAATCATCGGTCGTTTTGTTTGCTCAAAGAAACTATCCTGAGTGCCTTTGCAACTCCTGAGCCCCATCACATTAAGAAGCCACAGAATCTCAACTCTGCTACAGGTCTGCACATGTTGATGGAAGGCTTTTTTTTGCTGAATTTTCACAGTAAAATGCACCTGTAATCAACAAAATCTAGCTGAAGGCAAACTTTTTCTGCTGGAGTGAATGGAGCTCGGCACTTTGATGATGTTTTTTGAGTTTTTAATATACCCAATTTCAGAGAAAAAGTACTTCAGTCGCAACCGCCAGCAGGTTTGAAAGGTATGTATTCTTAAAAATAAAAGTCCAAAAATTGGACTATTTATAATAGCCAGAAAATATAAAAGCATAAGTGTGTTTTCACATTTCTGATGGTTCTTGATAAAATCCTGTGAGACGAATGCTTCGTTCCCAAAATATAAGAAAATAAATAACAAGCTTAAGCTCAAGAAAGTGATATTTCATCAGGATCACTTTTTTCTACATGCTTCATTTAAAATTTCACGCAAAATAAAGCATACGCAGGAACCAGATCTTATTGAAAAGATTAAATTCCGCACTCCTCAGCACAACCAAAGAGCCCTGAATGACGTCACTATGACCACATGAAAAAAAAAAAAAAAAAAGTTGAAACTTTGAGTTGGCAGTCAGCCATTTGCACAGTGCAGAGGGGAGAGTACCAGCAAGGTTTTGAGTTAAGCTCATAAGAGGAAATATGTATAGCAGTTGCTTTTGTTAGTGATTTATGGTACTGGTGCTACATTATATGGCAAAAAAGAAAAAAAAATCAATTTGCCTTACTCCTTGCCATTATTGTGCTGTTTCCATAGAGATGCAGGACTGCAGGAAAAAAATATGTTTATCTGAAATCTATTAATTTGATGTGAGCCAAAGTTAGTCAAAGTATGCTTTTGTGAAGCCTGACCCTGGACTTCACTCATCTACAGCTATGCCATATAATAGGCTATTATAAGGTAATGCAGACCAGGCTTTTTGCTAAGAAGTCAGAATGATGAGAACAAAAACCAGTAAGTTTCCTCTGTTCGTTTACCGTGTTCTTCCTCTTGTAAGACACACTGAAAGAAGTAGCAAAACATCTCGCTGTAAGCAGAGACAAGCAAACTCTGAATGACAGGACTGACGGCACCATCGTAAACCTTGTGAGATGCCTGTTTAGCAAATCGTAATTAAAACAGCCTGAATCCTCAAATCCCTGATAAATATTTCATCAGGTGGCTCTTGGTGATTACTAATGTAATGGAGCAACAGTCTTCAAACTGCCTTAAGTAAAATTGTCGCAGCACCCCTATCGGCACCCTCTCACCATCCTCCCACCCACTCCTTGTGCGTGTGTGTGTGTGTGCCGTCTTACATACACAGATGGCACTGTCCATGCATACACTGCATCCACACACACACACACACACACACTGTTCAGACACATGCATATACACAGTGAGCAGTGGCACGTGTCATGCTCGCACACAAACACATTCACAGACCGGCTGCGATTGCGAAAGTAACACTTGTTCTATTTTTAGCATATTTCCATGTATATAAAATAATCTACAACTTAGTATTTCACTGCAACATCAGCAACAGACAATGTGTAACACTGTAACAAGTTCCAACTGATAATATAAACAGAATTGGATGGGAAATGTGTTTCTCATGAATAACAGAATTACATTTTTAATGCATACAAATTTAAATGTATATTTTTGAAGGACTGCAGTTAAATGTGGATTTCCATTTACTTTTCATTAACTGTGTGTGAATCTACAAACATTTATGTTTAGCTTCAGGTAAGTCTTAGCTTGTAATCAGGTTAAATTATCAGTATTTCAATATTGATAGAAATATTCATCATAGCAAAAATCGATCAGCTCTACTTTCACCCAAGACATGCTGGGACAAAGTCTTACAACTAAATAGATGTGTGTGCATGACAAATATAAGCAAGAAAGGATGTCACCCAAAATACTCACTTATTGGAATTAAAAAAAAAAAATCCCTTCTGATGTCAGTAAATGATGGCCTTCTCCAACCCGCATCACTTTTTAATATTACAGCTTCATTCTCAGTTCCAAACCAGAAAATGACTCCTGTACCACCTGAGGAGTGTCAGGCAGGGCCACTGCAGGGCTTCAGAGCACTTCTGTTAACAGATGAGGTTACACCACCAGAATGGCGTGGTCCAGAGGGGATCCAAACCTGACAGAATTTTTTAACAGCAAAAAACCCCAGTCTGCTGCACTTTGACCAGCAGTCTGTCCAAGCCTACAGCAATGTGTTTCCATGCACTGTCAGGCTCCCTGTCACCGCCTCCTGCCTCACTCTGTCGCCTACGAGTTTGTTCTCTTTCCTCATTTTATTTTTTTCCCCCTCATCTGTACATGTCTCTGTCACCTTGTCCTCTCTTTCTCAGCTCAGGTTGTACAAATGAACACAGTATGATATATTTTACCGGGTATATGCAAGACCATGCCAATGAATTATGCGCTTATTATGTCTTTTTTTAAACCAAATTTCTTTTTGGGTTTTTTTTTTTAAGAAATCTTCCTCTCAACTGTATGCATGGATTTATTTGTTTGAAATAAATGACTTTAAAGGTCCCCCTTTGTAAAAAAGTGAAATTTCCATGTCATGTTTGATCATAAAGCAGATGTGGGTGAAATATAAACACTGTGAAAGTATGAAAAAGGCTCAATAGCAGGAGCAATGTGCAAACCCTGTATTCAGACAGTGTGCTAAAGACCTATTTAGGTGTAGCAAAAGTGCGGCTACAGTGCCATTACGGTCAATCCCCAGCGCAAATGACGGTGCACGAGCACAGATGTGGAAGATTAGTGCTACGTCTCACTTTGCTTTTACTTCTTACATTTTTCATTTTGATGGCTTGAGTGCATTCTTACCGACCAATTGGAAATAAATGCAGTGTACTACAAGTCACTCAAAGCAGTCGAACTTTGAATTCTAGAACGCTGAACCGCTGGAAGGAGATACACTTAAATAAATTAAGGATTTATGGTAAGTAGACTCATTTTCAGTGATATGGTTAGCTGGTTATGGTTGCAAAGCATTGTCAGGCACAGTCTGCCTCAGCGCCCTTGAAAACTGGCACATGAGTCGGCACCCAATGCCCGTCTGACGTGTCTCGCATATCCAGCTGGTATAAGAGATTGCGTGTGTCCTCGGCCTTATCCCATAGCCTCATGACATGTTAAACTAGCTTGTTTCTGCATTACTATATTGTTCCAGGTAAAGTTGACACATACAAAGCTACAGCGCCTTATTGGAGGTGAACCTCAAACCCCCAACACAGAGGCAACACATTTTCTCACACTTTTAAGTTACTCCGAGTTTGAAGTTGACAACACTGCAGATGTTTCGTCTGGAGGTAAATCGCTGTCGTGATTTAATTTTCTCAGCTCAAAGAAACGTCGAGACGAGCCTGACAGGCCTGTCCTCCAGTGACTAGCTGACTAATGAGCTGGCAGAGTGCAGACACAGCAGACATATTGTTAAGAGACATCAGATATAATAGTGACTCAAGTAAACACACTTTGGTAGGTGTCAAGTCTTGAGAAAAAATCTTTTGTGCCTGAGAACAATAGATAGTTGAGCTAAAGCTTGTAGACATTTTACGGCAACGCTCCCAGCCAAGTCAAGTGTCAGTCCAAACCAGCACTCCAGAGTCCATCTGGCTGATCATGACAGTCAGCCTGCCAGTGGCACAACTCAGCTTTTTGCTGTCTTTGCAAATTTGACAATCAATCGCTCACTCAGCCTGACTGAACACACGATCAGTGTTTTACATTTCTGAAATAGCTTCACATGCACATTGGTGGATAACTGAATGGAACCAACGCGGTGCAGGCTCAGGGGCCCAGCATGTCAGGTGCTGCCCTGGACTTCACCTGCAATATGTCACTCGAAGAGACATGTGCCAACGAGAAATGCAAAGAGAATAAAACAAATACAAGCGGACGCAAAACAACTGAAAAGGGCCAAAAATAACCAAAGACACCAAAAATAAATACAGACGGACCAAAAAAACACACAGAAAAATGACTGCCAACAAATGGAATGGACTACACAGAGGTCCAAAACAATTACATAGAGACATAAAGCAACCATAAAAAGACAAATGACAACACAGACACAAACAAGGCCCTGGAACATAAAATAATGACAAATAGACAAAGTCACAAAATGACTTCATGTAGAACAACACCCTAAAACATATATGGACTATAAAAAGACAAAAGGCAACCTAAAGAAGACACAAAGTGACCTCAAGGAGACAAAACAGCCTACAAACATATGATAACCCGAGAAAAAAATAACATGATGGCAAAGATACATTAAATAACACCCTAAAAAATAAAATGATGACAAAGAGATGCAGCTTTTTCACAAAATCACTACAGAGAGACACACAACACCCTAAAAAAGTAAAATGACTACACAGAGAGACGTGCAGCACGCAGCAGAAGACAAAAAAAGACTTCAAAGAGAGAGAACAACCAAAAAAAAAAAAAAAAAAGCAAAAAAAACACACACACACACACACACACACACACACAAATTGACAACATGGAGACAAAAAATGACTCCAGAAAATATAACATGACGAGAGAGACAGAGAGAGACACACAAAAAAATCAAAGATGATGACAAAGATGCACAAAGAACCCCATAAAACACAAAATGAATACAGACAAACAATCCCTTCAAAAATGACTATACAGAGAATAAAAAAAAAAGTCACATAATGTCAACAAAGAGACCAATAACCATGAAAAGATGCATATTGACGATAAGAAAATGACAAAAATTAACAAAAGAAAAAGAAAAAAACATCAAAGTCTGTGTTTCGTGCTCACAGGTAGGAGGTAGGTCCTCTGGTGTGTAGGTGGTGGGGCCTTTAGATTTTGGAGCCCAGGGGCCCGCTGGCTCTTTATCCACCCATGCATATACTAGATACTCATATGTGTGCCGTGTCTTTTCTGCTATAATTTCAGGTTTTACATCCCCTCCTCTGACCTCAGCCCATAACATTTTCCTTTAGTTCTGCTCAAAATTACACTTCAATGATTGGCAGAACCCCCAACTAAACAAACAGACAAACCAGGCATACACAGGCAAGCTCAATTTGTATCCTGGCATGTACTTGAACAGAATTTAAAGCTGACAGATGTAGAATAACTGGCCTGCTCTACTCTGACGACTAAATCAAACATCCCCCACATTCTCGCTCAGTGTGAGTCAGTAGGAAGAGCATTCATAATGGACCAGGGATGGTGAGAGGTGACAAAATTTGGAGCTGAGGAAAAAAGACCTTAGGGATCCCTCTTGTCCTTGGTAAAGTCAGTTATCTTTCCATAGTGGCATCACTGAAAAAATCCTCTGTTTGTGGAGAAATACAGAAATTCATTAATACAGCCAGATCTGTCTTAGGGCATGATCATACTGTACTGGAATACTAAAACCTAGCGTTCTACCCTATTGAGACCTCGTCAGACTTTTAATGGGGTGTTTTTGGATGTCCTTGTCAGAGCAGTATCTTTTTTTTTCCCACTTTTCGTGTTAGTGCAGTAGTATGAGGTGATTTGAGGATAATTTAGTTTTAGTTTCATGCTTGTTCTTGTTTCTGTCCTAGTTTCTATTCTGGAGTAGGTTAACAGTAAAACTCTTTGTTTGGGTAATTACACAACAGCTTGTGTGTGTGTGTGTGTGTGTGTGTGTGTGTGTG